>JBBPBX010008641.1:7892-21809 GCA_038048925.1 Garcialebias charrua
GGGGGCAGCGCAGTGCCTGGAGGAGATGAGCTGGGACTCCTGAGCACAAAACAAAGAAAAAAACAAGAGCGACAGACGGATGGCCACACACACTGTCTGGCACTATCTTGTTTTTGGTAAAAAAATTAAATGTAGAATAATCTTCATGTCCAGCCCTCAGCCCCTCCCTCTCCATGTCTGAGCCATCATCCAAGGGTCTGCTGCTGCAGGCATGAAGGAGTGGATCTGAGTCAAGGACTCTGCTTGAGACATATCACCAAATAATATCAATTCTATCATATCAATCATCCTTTGAGGATATCAAAACAAGCAGTTATTTCTGTTCCTCACTGACTGGTCACAGTGGGAGTGATTACATGGGACCGTTAATATCACACATCACAAACATGAACAGAAGGACATTGTAGAACATTCCCACAGTTATTGATCATGATGAGTGCAAATAATACATATTACACTGTCACTGACCAATGACCATGGCGATGGGTATTAGTACAGGTAGTCCCCGACTTACGAGCGAGTTCCGTTACGAGTTGCTCGTAAAGCGAAAATTCGTAACTTGGAACGGCCGCCACGTGTCTCGTAAGTCCGGAATTTCGCTCGTAAGTTGGAACGGTTTTGCTAGCGCGACTACAAACACTCGTTTTTCATCGAAAAACTGCTTACGAGTGCATAAAAATGATCGGAAACGTGTGTCCACATGTTTAGCTAACGAACTGTGGTGAAAAAACACAGAAAAATTCTGTATTTTTTGCGTTTTTTCCAAAAATTCGCCAGCTCGTAAGTCCGGAACCTCGTAGGTCAGAGCGCTCGTAAGTCGGGGACTACCTGTATTCCTACATTAGAAGAAGAAAAAGGTCTCACCTAATGTGCAGTCTCATAAACATGCTCATAAAGATGAGCTCTGGTCTCAACTGGATCTGGTGCCTTGTACAGATCAGGTTGAAATGGAGAATCCTCTGTGGGATGAAAATAATAAAACAGCTTGTCACTCTGTGTTCTTTGTAGGCTGAAAAAAGTAATAAATCCTCAAAACTCTATACAGAATAATACTGCATGTACAGTAATGTGTATCAAGAGCGGGCCAGGCAGATCTCTGGTTTCACCAGCTGTCCTCCACGTATACCAAGGTAACAACAACGTTTCCACCGGGGGTTGGGGGGGCAGCGCAGTGCCTGGAGGAGATGAGCTGGGACTCCTGAGCACAAAACAACCATGAGGTTTGTTAATAATTAAAAGTCAAAAGAAAAGAAAATCACACAGAAGTGGCTTGGATTCCACTGGACTGCACATGATGGCGACTAGATAGAGATACAAAATTGTGAGAAAATCCCTAGCTCTCGAACTTACTGAATCGGTATACGTATAACACATTTTTCTGCAACTGTGAATAAATTATGACATTCACAAGACTTTTTTGTGACGTTCAAATAGATCTATTGCAACTCTGTCACAAAGTGCCTTATCAAGCATCATATTTCAATTTGATCACAATATTTGATTATCTTCAATCAGTCACCGTTTGGTTTCTTTTTCTCCTATCTGTATACTGAAGCCAGCATGATCCATTTTACAGAAGCTGCCATTGAGTATTTTTGGAACCAGAATTTGAGCACTAGCACTGTGGGGCTTTAAGTCCATCCTACTTCCCTAGACACAATCATGGTGTTGTGTGAGCTTTCTATCAAGCCTCCAATCACTTATTACAGCTAAATATGGAAAAAATATTTGAACAGACAACAACAACACCTAAAATAAAACAAAACAAAAAGCTCTGATGTGTGTTTTATTTTTTTCTAAACAGGCAATGCACCATGTTTTGTTTGAAGGGGCGGGACTTAAAGTTGTACTAGAAACAGCTGACAGAAAAGCTGGGTCCTGTTCCAGATGTGACTTCTGAGTTTGGTTCTGAAGTCCACTTATATTTACAGTCTTTATGCCCATGACGACTCTTGCCATTTTGAGAGGTCGTTTAGCAAAAAAAATTGTGAACATTTTCAAAATTCCTGTGACTCAAAATTTTTAAAACAAGGCCATGTGACTCACCGGAGGAGATTGTAACAGTTCACAAACATTTAGGAGACTTCCTTACAAATTTAATTCACATTTTGTCACCAGCAGTTACAGCCACTTGTGATTTGTTAGGAATTTGAACATCTGTCAAAGACAGCCACTATAGTTTACACTTTAACAGATATTTAGGTAGGTTTTTTTTTGTGTGTGAAAATACCTATATGATATGGTTTAAAGAATACTTAAATTGGTTCTGTTTAAGGAAACTTCTTTACTTCTTTCCATCCTCACTAATGTTACTTGTGCTATGAATCTTACTGAATGTTTCAGCTAATATTTCAGCATTATCGTTATATTTAATAACTGCTCTTTCTTCTTTTGTGTGTGTTCTTCAGTTTTGCATACTGCACTCATCACTTTCACTAATTGACTTTTCTGACGACAGAGCCAATTAGAGCAGATTAGATACAGCTGTGGAACCTTCTGGTAGAGGTTTTTTAAGCATCAGATGCTGCTTCCAGGTTCACTCAGTCTCAGGAACCATGAGGGGTGTATGGATTCTGAACTTTTGTGCAGCGGTTGTGTTGCTCACTAAAGGTATTTAGTAGTTAGTGTTTTTATTGTTATCATTGTTATCATAAACTTTTGAAGAATTAGTTGATAGTTGTGTGCAAGTGATGGTAGGAATGTGCTGATGACAATAGAGTTTGTGTACAAGTGATGGTAGGAATGTGAATGATAATACTGGTAAATATTAATGGTAAATGGAGCTTATTTATATAGCGCTTTCTAGCCCCCTGTGAGGAGCCCCAAAGCGCTTTACAATACCAACCATCCACCCATTCATTCAGACATTCATACACCGGTAGTGGTAGCCTGCCTTGCAAGGCGCCATCCAGACCTACCGGGAGCAACTCGGGGTTAAGTGTCTTGCCCAGGGACACAACGACACATGGTGGGCGGATGCGGGATTCGAACCTCCAACCTTCCGATCGGGGGTCGACTGCCATTACCACTACACCACGGCCGCCTGCAAGGAGTTTTTCTGAAGTTAATTATTTAAAATGCTGTTTAAAGGACTTCAAATGTCAATTAGCTTTTAGCAATGAGGGATTTTGAGATCCAAGTGGCTGGGGAGAGGGAAGTCTAAGCCTCCCTACTTAGGCTGCTACCCCTGCGACTCGACCACGGATAAGCGGACGAAAATGGATGGATGGATTTTGAGATTGTGATAATGCAACAAGGTGCTAGATGCATGACTAGTTAAATGGTACTCAAGCTCAATTCCTTTATCTAAATGACAACTGAAACTGAGACAAGCAACAGACTTAATAAAAATAAAAAAGTAATATATTGAGAAATTGTAGGAATTTTATCATTCAATGTACAGGAAAAATACTTTGTTTCTTTTATATATATTTGTGGTGTTCACGCAGATCTCTTGCCAGTTGCCGATATTAAGAATGGTGCAATTCCCCAGTCAATGGATGCCAGATTGAAACGATATGCTAATGAAGGTAAGATTTCTTGGATTTGAAAGTTGTGATTTGCCAGTATCTAGGCTGGGTTTGAAGGTCTCTTTTATTGACCTCAAGTGCAACTGGAAACCAATGAAGTGGCAGGACTGACCGTGACTGCAGGCGACGAGGCCCACCCCAACGTGACTGCAGGCGACGAGGCCCACCCCAACGTGACTGCAGGCGACGAGGCCCACCCCAACGTGACTGCAGGCGACGAGGCCCACCCCAACGTGACTGCAGGCGACGAGGCCCACCCCAACGTGACTGCAGGCGACGAGGCCCACCCCAACGTGACTGCAGGCGACGAGGCCCACCCCAACGTGACTGCAGGCGACGAGGCCCACCCCAACGTGACTGCAGGCGACGAGGCCCACCCCAACGTGACTGCAGGCGACGAGGCCCACCCCAACGTGACTGCAGGCGACGAGGCCCACCCCAACGTGACTGCAGGCGACGAGGCCCACCCCAACGTGACTGCAGGCGACGAGGCCCACCCCAACGTGACTGCAGGCGACGAGGCCCACCCCAACGTGACTGCAGGCGACGAGGCCCACCCCAACGTGACTGCAGGCGACGAGGCCCACCCCAACGTGACTGCAGGCGACGAGGCCCACCCCAACGTGACTGCAGGCGACGAGGCCCACCCCAACGTGACTGCAGGCGACGAGGCCCACCCCAACGTGACTGCAGGCGACGAGGCCCACCCCAACGTGACTGCAGGCGACGAGGCCCACCCCAACGTGACTGCAGGCGACGAGGCCCACCCCAACGTGACTGCAGGCGACGAGGCCCACCCCAACGTGACTGCAGGCGACGAGGCCCACCCCAACGTGACTGCAGGCGACGAGGCCCACCCCAACGTGACTGCAGGCGACGAGGCCCACCCCAACGTGACTGCAGGCGACGAGGCCCACCCCAACGTGACTGCAGGCGACGAGGCCCACCCCAACGTGACTGCAGGCGACGAGGCCCACCCCAACGTGACTGCAGGCGACGAGGCCCACCCCAACGTGACTGCAGGCGACGAGGCCCACCCCAACGTGACTGCAGGCGACGAGGCCCACCCCAACGTGACTGCAGGCGACGAGGCCCACCCCAACGTGACTGCAGGCGACGAGGCCCACCCCAACGTGACTGCAGGCGACGAGGCCCACCCCAACGTGACTGCAGGCGACGAGGCCCACCCCAACGTGACTGCAGGCGACGAGGCCCACCCCAACGTGACTGCAGGCGACGAGGCCCACCCCAACGTGACTGCAGGCGACGAGGCCCACCCCAACGTGACTGCAGGCGACGAGGCCCACCCCAACGTGACTGCAGGCGACGAGGCCCACCCCAACGTGACTGCAGGCGACGAGGCCCACCCCAACGTGACTGCAGGCGACGAGGCCCACCCCAACGTGACTGCAGGCGACGAGGCCCACCCCAACGTGACTGCAGGCGACGAGGCCCACCCCAACGTGACTGCAGGCGACGAGGCCCACCCCAACGTGACTGCAGGCGACGAGGCCCACCCCAACGTGACTGCAGGCGACGAGGCCCACCCCAACGTGACTGCAGGCGACGAGGCCCACCCCAACGTGACTGCAGGCGACGAGGCCCACCCCAACGTGACTGCAGGCGACGAGGCCCACCCCAACGTGACTGCAGGCGACGAGGCCCACCCCAACGTGACTGCAGGCGACGAGGCCCACCCCAACGTGACTGCAGGCGACGAGGCCCACCCCAACGTGACTGCAGGCGACGAGGCCCACCCCAACGTGACTGCAGGCGACGAGGCCCACCCCAACGTGACTGCAGGCGACGAGGCCCACCCCAACGTGACTGCAGGCGACGAGGCCCACCCCAACGTGACTGCAGGCGACGAGGCCCACCCCAACGTGACTGCAGGCGACGAGGCCCACCCCAACGTGACTGCAGGCGACGAGGCCCACCCCAACGTGACTGCAGGCGACGAGGCCCACCCCAACGTGACTGCAGGCGACGAGGCCCACCCCAACGTGACTGCAGGCGACGAGGCCCACCCCAACGTGACTGCAGGCGACGAGGCCCACCCCAACGTGACTGCAGGCGACGAGGCCCACCCCAACGTGACTGCAGGCGACGAGGCCCACCCCAACGTGACTGCAGGCGACGAGGCCCACCCCAACGTGACTGCAGGCGACGAGGCCCACCCCAACGTGACTGCAGGCGACGAGGCCCACCCCAACGTGACTGCAGGCGACGAGGCCCACCCCAACGTGACTGCAGGCGACGAGGCCCACCCCAACGTGACTGCAGGCGACGAGGCCCACCCCAACGTGACTGCAGGCGACGAGGCCCACCCCAACGTGACTGCAGGCGACGAGGCCCACCCCAACGTGACTGCAGGCGACGAGGCCCACCCCAACGTGACTGCAGGCGACGAGGCCCACCCCAACGTGACTGCAGGCGACGAGGCCCACCCCAACGTGACTGCAGGCGACGAGGCCCACCCCAACGTGACTGCAGGCGACGAGGCCCACCCCAACGTGACTGCAGGCGACGAGGCCCACCCCAACGTGACTGCAGGCGACGAGGCCCACCCCAACGTGACTGCAGGCGACGAGGCCCACCCCAACGTGACTGCAGGCGACGAGGCCCACCCCAACGTGACTGCAGGCGACGAGGCCCACCCCAACGTGACTGCAGGCGACGAGGCCCACCCCAACGTGACTGCAGGCGACGAGGCCCACCCCAACGTGACTGCAGGCGACGAGGCCCACCCCAACGTGACTGCAGGCGACGAGGCCCACCCCAACGTGACTGCAGGCGACGAGGCCCACCCCAACGTGACTGCAGGCGACGAGGCCCACCCCAACGTGACTGCAGGCGACGAGGCCCACCCCAACGTGACTGCAGGCGACGAGGCCCACCCCAACGTGACTGCAGGCGACGAGGCCCACCCCAACGTGACTGCAGGCGACGAGGCCCACCCCAACGTGACTGCAGGCGACGAGGCCCACCCCAACGTGACTGCAGGCGACGAGGCCCACCCCAACGTGACTGCAGGCGACGAGGCCCACCCCAACGTGACTGCAGGCGACGAGGCCCACCCCAACGTGACTGCAGGCGACGAGGCCCACCCCAACGTGACTGCAGGCGACGAGGCCCACCCCAACGTGACTGCAGGCGACGAGGCCCACCCCAACGTGACTGCAGGCGACGAGGCCCACCCCAACGTGACTGCAGGCGACGAGGCCCACCCCAACGTGACTGCAGGCGACGAGGCCCACCCCAACGTGACTGCAGGCGACGAGGCCCACCCCAACGTGACTGCAGGCGACGAGGCCCACCCCAACGTGACTGCAGGCGACGAGGCCCACCCCAACGTGACTGCAGGCGACGAGGCCCACCCCAACGTGACTGCAGGCGACGAGGCCCACCCCAACGTGACTGCAGGCGACGAGGCCCACCCCAACGTGACTGCAGGCGACGAGGCCCACCCCAACGTGACTGCAGGCGACGAGGCCCACCCCAACGTGACTGCAGGCGACGAGGCCCACCCCAACGTGACTGCAGGCGACGAGGCCCACCCCAACGTGACTGCAGGCGACGAGGCCCACCCCAACGTGACTGCAGGCGACGAGGCCCACCCCAACGTGACTGCAGGCGACGAGGCCCACCCCAACGTGACTGCAGGCGACGAGGCCCACCCCAACGTGACTGCAGGCGACGAGGCCCACCCCAACGTGACTGCAGGCGACGAGGCCCACCCCAACGTGACTGCAGGCGACGAGGCCCACCCCAACGTGACTGCAGGCGACGAGGCCCACCCCAACGTGACTGCAGGCGACGAGGCCCACCCCAACGTGACTGCAGGCGACGAGGCCCACCCCAACGTGACTGCAGGCGACGAGGCCCACCCCAACGTGACTGCAGGCGACGAGGCCCACCCCAACGTGACTGCAGGCGACGAGGCCCACCCCAACGTGACTGCAGGCGACGAGGCCCACCCCAACGTGACTGCAGGCGACGAGGCCCACCCCAACGTGACTGCAGGCGACGAGGCCCACCCCAACGTGACTGCAGGCGACGAGGCCCACCCCAACGTGACTGCAGGCGACGAGGCCCACCCCAACGTGACTGCAGGCGACGAGGCCCACCCCAACGTGACT
Source organism: Garcialebias charrua (assembly GCA_038048925.1). Classification (NCBI taxonomy): domain Eukaryota; kingdom Metazoa; phylum Chordata; class Actinopteri; order Cyprinodontiformes; family Rivulidae; genus Garcialebias; species Garcialebias charrua. The sequence goes on from JBBPBX010008641.1 coordinate 15,562, forward strand.
GCAGGCGACGAGGCCCACCCCAACGTGACTGCAGGCGACGAGGCCCACCCCAACGTGACTGCAGGCGACGAGGCCCACCCCAACGTGACTGCAGGCGACGAGGCCCACCCCAACGTGACTGCAGGCGACGAGGCCCACCCCAACGTGACTGCAGGCGACGAGGCCCACCCCAACGTGACTGCAGGCGACGAGGCCCACCCCAACGTGACTGCAGGCGACGAGGCCCACCCCAACGTGACTGCAGGCGACGAGGCCCACCCCAACGTGACTGCAGGCGACGAGGCCCACCCCAACGTGACTGCAGGCGACGAGGCCCACCCCAACGTGACTGCAGGCGACGAGGCCCACCCCAACGTGACTGCAGGCGACGAGGCCCACCCCAACGTGACTGCAGGCGACGAGGCCCACCCCAACGTGACTGCAGGCGACGAGGCCCACCCCAACGTGACTGCAGGCGACGAGGCCCACCCCAACGTGACTGCAGGCGACGAGGCCCACCCCAACGTGACTGCAGGCGACGAGGCCCACCCCAACGTGACTGCAGGCGACGAGGCCCACCCCAACGTGACTGCAGGCGACGAGGCCCACCCCAACGTGACTGCAGGCGACGAGGCCCACCCCAACGTGACTGCAGGCGACGAGGCCCACCCCAACGTGACTGCAGGCGACGAGGCCCACCCCAACGTGACTGCAGGCGACGAGGCCCACCCCAACGTGACTGCAGGCGACGAGGCCCACCCCAACGTGACTGCAGGCGACGAGGCCCACCCCAACGTGACTGCAGGCGACGAGGCCCACCCCAACGTGACTGCAGGCGACGAGGCCCACCCCAACGTGACTGCAGGCGACGAGGCCCACCCCAACGTGACTGCAGGCGACGAGGCCCACCCCAACGTGACTGCAGGCGACGAGGCCCACCCCAACGTGACTGCAGGCGACGAGGCCCACCCCAACGTGACTGCAGGCGACGAGGCCCACCCCAACGTGACTGCAGGCGACGAGGCCCACCCCAACGTGACTGCAGGCGACGAGGCCCACCCCAACGTGACTGCAGGCGACGAGGCCCACCCCAACGTGACTGCAGGCGACGAGGCCCACCCCAACGTGACTGCAGGCGACGAGGCCCACCCCAACGTGACTGCAGGCGACGAGGCCCACCCCAACGTGACTGCAGGCGACGAGGCCCACCCCAACGTGACTGCAGGCGACGAGGCCCACCCCAACGTGACTGCAGGCGACGAGGCCCACCCCAACGTGACTGCAGGCGACGAGGCCCACCCCAACGTGACTGCAGGCGACGAGGCCCACCCCAACGTGACTGCAGGCGACGAGGCCCACCCCAACGTGACTGCAGGCGACGAGGCCCACCCCAACGTGACTGCAGGCGACGAGGCCCACCCCAACGTGACTGCAGGCGACGAGGCCCACCCCAACGTGACTGCAGGCGACGAGGCCCACCCCAACGTGACTGCAGGCGACGAGGCCCACCCCAACGTGACTGCAGGCGACGAGGCCCACCCCAACGTGACTGCAGGCGACGAGGCCCACCCCAACGTGACTGCAGGCGACGAGGCCCACCCCAACGTGACTGCAGGCGACGAGGCCCACCCCAACGTGACTGCAGGCGACGAGGCCCACCCCAACGTGACTGCAGGCGACGAGGCCCACCCCAACGTGACTGCAGGCGACGAGGCCCACCCCAACGTGACTGCAGGCGACGAGGCCCACCCCAACGTGACTGCAGGCGACGAGGCCCACCCCAACGTGACTGCAGGCGACGAGGCCCACCCCAACGTGACTGCAGGCGACGAGGCCCACCCCAACGTGACTGCAGGCGACGAGGCCCACCCCAACGTGACTGCAGGCGACGAGGCCCACCCCAACGTGACTGCAGGCGACGAGGCCCACCCCAACGTGACTGCAGGCGACGAGGCCCACCCCAACGTGACTGCAGGCGACGAGGCCCACCCCAACGTGACTGCAGGCGACGAGGCCCACCCCAACGTGACTGCAGGCGACGAGGCCCACCCCAACGTGACTGCAGGCGACGAGGCCCACCCCAACGTGACTGCAGGCGACGAGGCCCACCCCAACGTGACTGCAGGCGACGAGGCCCACCCCAACGTGACTGCAGGCGACGAGGCCCACCCCAACGTGACTGCAGGCGACGAGGCCCACCCCAACGTGACTGCAGGCGACGAGGCCCACCCCAACGTGACTGCAGGCGACGAGGCCCACCCCAACGTGACTGCAGGCGACGAGGCCCACCCCAACGTGACTGCAGGCGACGAGGCCCACCCCAACGTGACTGCAGGCGACGAGGCCCACCCCAACGTGACTGCAGGCGACGAGGCCCACCCCAACGTGACTGCAGGCGACGAGGCCCACCCCAACGTGACTGCAGGCGACGAGGCCCACCCCAACGTGACTGCTTTCCAATAAAATCATGTAACTCAATTTGGTTTTAAGTTGTGTTTTTGTTCAGAACTGTTTCCCTAAGACCTATGTCTAACTTATGCCCCTTTTCCACTCGTTCGGCACAGGGCGGATCAGTCTGGTTCAATTCGGATCGGTTCACATGTAGCTCTGTCTCCCTTCACTTCTGTAGCCTTTCGGTGGGTCGGGTATAGGATCCTACTCTCTCACACGTGGTGGAGTTAGTGTTCCCTTAACTATTTTCTTTTGCCATGATATCTATGTTCGAGCTCCCAATACCAATACGTATCAGCTACGCTTCGGTTTGTTGCGGGCGGTTTGGTTGGTGAGGGCGAGGATAAGCTCAGATGGAGGATCTGATGTTCTGAAAAGACTCTCAATGCACCTTTCCCAACGTAAGAAGTTGTCTGAATCGACTGAAAGAAAAACATTTGTTTGAGAAGGGGCAGATGTATTCTGCTTCTTTCAGGTCATGTATTTTATTTCTTTTGTAAATGGTCTTGTTCTGATCTGGAATGAATACATTTTAAGAGAAAATATCTTTCAAGGTCACATTTCTTTTAAATGAACCGTCCATAAAATTCTGGCTACGCCCCTGTTATGACGTGGGACGGTGCGCTTACAGCTCGCCTGAACCCTGCTCTGAAATCTGTCTAGAAGTGCGGTACGGCTCATGTGAGGTGGAAAATGCGTCCAGCTCACTTCTGGCATGCATATATTACGCAATAACAGACCTGAAAAGGGGCATAAATCTACTTGACACTATTATTGAATTTTCACACTAGCACCTTTAAACGATAACGTAGTTCATACAACGGCATCCCCCTTTGCTGTATCCGTTACTTGCGGTTCTGCTTTTCTTTGCATTTTTACCTTCGGCATGGTCTTTGTCAAAGCTACTAGCGTACGATCACCAGGCACTTTAAAATGAGAACTTTATGCAGAACTCATCAACCAACTATGGCAAACATTCTAGGCTTCTGCCACACCTTGCCTCGGTGCCCGTTTATGGCGTTTTCTCACTGCGCTGCCTTCCTGGAGCTGACGAGGAAGTGGGACTTCGTCAAACTCCGGATTCATGATTCTAACTGAAACGTCATTCACAACCGGCTAAAAGAGATTGCTATTGTTGGCTTCGGCCATTTGTCTCAGATGCCTGTTGCCCATGTCCTCGCTGTTGGCTTGTTGGGACCCACACCCGGGTCTGTGTTCAGGAGAACTTCCATCCACTTGATGTTGATATCAGCAAACTGTTATGAACTCCGTTCGTTTGGCACTGATAACATCAGATCACTATTTATCATGAATGACTTTCTCCTCTCGTACATTGGATTTTCTTTTAACGGAGACGTGGATGAAACCAGTTGAGAACAGTGCCTTCTTGGAGCTCCTCCCACCTGGCTGCTCTCCCCCTCACAGGTCACGGTGGAGGCATTGCCTCAGTTTTTAGGGACAATTTCAAATGTGGACTTCTACCTGTCAGAACATTCTTTTGAGTTACAGCTATTCGTGGCTGAGCTGACACAGCCTGTATTTGGAATCGTCTATCATCCACCTAAATATTCCAGTGACTTTAACAACTTTCTGAATTTTTACCAGACTCCATCCCCAGATTTGATAATCTGTTCTGTGGAGATTCTAATCATGTTTTCTGCCCATCTGATCAGTTAGCCTCTGATTTTATCTTAACATCTTTTAACTTAACACTGTTTGTACATGGGCCTACTCATCTTCTTGGACATACCTTGGACCTTATCTCATGGGCTATCCATCTCACTCTGTGAAACATCGGAAACTGCCATCTTGGATCATTTCCCCATCATGTTAGAGTTCCCAGCCCCCCTACCAGTTAGTAGAACTGCCGTTGTGGGTCATTGGCGTCGTACTTTTACTCCTGAGACAACTGGACTGTTTACCACTACTTTTATGGACTTTCAGATTTCTGTTTCCAATTCACTTTTTCCATATGGCTTCCTTCTCTCTTTCCAATTCACTTGCTCTGAAATTTTAGACTCCATCGCTCTCTTCGCTTTAAATCCACCAGAGAGTTGAGCCGTGGTTAAATGATGCCTCTCGCGCCCTCAGGAAAAAGTGTAGGAAAGCAGATAGACAATGGTAGAAAGACAAACTTCTTTCATCTCTAAATTTTTTGAGAGAATGCCTTACAAACTACCAGAGAGCTGTCAAAGAGACAAAATGTCTATATTTATCTGGTTTAATTTCAAACAACTGCCATTGTCCTAGAGTGTTATTTAACACAATTGTGTTATTAACCCAGCTGTGCATATTTCACCAGATGCCATAGCCACTAACTGTGAAAACGTACTAAAATTCATCCTGGATAAAGTAGCCTCAGTCAGATAGGTCACTGGTTCTGTTGTTGCGCTTGACTCCTCTGTTGCCTCTGTAGCTTCAGTTTGAACACTTTCAACCAGTGTCTCTTGCCACCCTCACTGATGTTATTCAACACATGAAGCTCACTGCCCTCTGGACATTCTTCCCTCCAGGTTTTTGAAAGAGGTTTTTAATTATGTGGGTCTCAGGGTTTTAACATTTTGAAACTCCTGCCTTCGTTTAGGAATTGTCCCTGCTGCATAACCTCATGTTATGTTCAAAAAAAGTCGTTCAATACAGAAACAACTGGACGTTATTTGTAACAGAAGACGTTTCACTTCTCATCCAAGAAGCTTTCTCAATTCAAAGAGCAGAGTGTCAGGTTCATGTTATAAAGGCTGAGTGAGATAAGAAACACACATACCTATGTAAATTGACAAATCACACGTTAACCGTAGGGGTTTCATAAGATCTTTGTTAGTCTAATTCACAGATGAGACTCCTCTGTGAATTAGACTAACAAAGACCTTATTCATTCAACCTTTATTTATACAGGCTAGCCTCGTTTTATGAAACCCCTACTGTTAAGGTGTGAGGTGTGATTTGTCAATTTACATAGGTATGTGTGTTTCTTATCTCACTCAGCCTTTATAACCTGAACCCGACACTGCTCTTTGAATTGAGAAAGCTTTTTGGAAGACAAGCGAAACGTCTTCTGTTACTAATAAAGTCCAGTTGTTTCACCTTTTTTTGATCTTATCATGTCCTGGATGACTGAGAATCTTCCCCAGTTCCTGTTATGTTGCATGTTAAATTGACCCGTTTTAAAGTTTAAAGAAAAATTAATAGTCGCCAATATTTTTTCTGCATGAAACTTTATCTGTTTGTCTTAATAGTTCCACTCAAAATATAAATTTAAAATGGTTCACTTTACACATTTGTACCACCCCCTGCATCTACTTGTTACATTGATACTGTTCGGGTCAATTTGACCCGGCAGTCAAGTTGAAGGGTAAAAAGGGTAAAATAATTCTAATTCTATTAGCCTATATGCCACGGGCTTCCGTTCCAGCACCTCCGCAGTCATTACACAGACGGCGCACTTCCGGTTAGCTGGAAAGACACGAACATAAATGACTAAATACAATTAATAAAACATCGGCATACACACCAATAACAACTCTATACACATATAAAACCATATAAAATTATGGCGACGTTCCCCCTACGGATAGCCGCGATAAATGTTCGCCGAAACCCCCCCGCGGAACAGCTGTTCCCACCGGTGGGCGGACACAACGGTACTCACGTGTAGTGCCGGTAGCGCGCGGCCGCTTCCCGTTTCGGGTCGTTGTCATGGTTTGCTACTAGGAGCTAACGCTAGCAACAACGGAGGTGGATGGGAACCGGAAGTGGCGGGTAGGTGTTGCATTTTGCCGGAAGTACGTCACGCCCCCCCGTGGCATATAGGCTATTGT
>JBBPBX010008641.1:31386-53957 GCA_038048925.1 Garcialebias charrua
ATTTAGCCGATACCTGTGAGGTTATTAAGATGAAGTTGACAATGTCTATGTTTTTTTTAGCTGATGTAGCTGATGCCTTTGGAGTTTTGTAGCAGATATATCTGATGTCTGTGGCATTGTTTAGCTGATTTAGTGTATGTCTGTGCGCTTATTTAGCTGATGTAGCAGATGTCTTTGTTTTTTTAGCTGATATGGCCAATACCTCTGGGGTTATGTAGATGAAGTTGATAATGCCTGTGGGGTTATTTAGCTGATATATCTGATGCATGTGGCATTGTTTAGCTGATGTAGTTCATTCATTCATTCAACCTTTATTTATACAGGCTAGCCTCGTTGAGCCACGGGGACTCTTTTACAAGAGGGACCTGTCTCACTCACACCCAGGGTCAATTTAGAGTCACCAATCAGCCTAACATGCATGTTGTTTTGTAGTAGATATCTATAGTGGATATTTAGTGGACTATAATATTATGTTGGTAATGTATAGAGCCCATAATAACGTACTGCCTTCAAACGTTTTAATGAATTTTGTTAAGAGAAGGAGCTGTTATAGTCTTAAGGGAACTGAGATTTTTGTAAAACCTCAGTTCAGAACAAGTTTAAAGAAGGTCTGTTTCAATACAGGGAGATGATTTGTGGAATGGTTTAGGAAATGAAGTTAAAACTGCAAAATCAGTGATTGTGTTTAAAAAAATGATCAAAACTAAATTGTTAACAAAATACTAAAAATGTCTATTTAATTGTTTATTGTACCAGAAATTTTAGATTTGAAATGAGTTACTCTTTTGGTTCGATTGCTCATTGACGAGTATTGTTTGAGTGAATTGTTTGTATTGATTTTGTTTTTTGTTTTGGAAAAAAAGGGGCAGGTATAATAAGATTTCTTCTTCTTCCTGCCACCTTTATTTTTTCCCTTTAAACATCTGTGGGGTTATTTAGCTGATTGAGCCGATACATGTGAGTTTTTTTTTAGCTGATGTTGCCGATATCTGTGGAGTTGTTTAGCTGATATAGGCAATGTCTGTGGGTTTTAGCTGTTGTAGCGATTGACAGTTGCTTTTTTTAGCTGATGTAGCGGATGTCTGTGGGGTTGTTTAGCTGATGTAGTGGATATCTGGGAGGTTGTTTAGCTGATGTAGCGGATGATTGTGGGGTTATTTAGCTGATGTAGTGGATGTCTGTGGGGTTATTTTGCTAATGTAGCTGATGTTTGTTTGGTTGTTTAGCTGATGTAGCTGATGTCTGTGGGATTGTTTAGCTGATGTAAATGATGTATGTGGGGTTGTTTAGCTGATGTAGCTGATATATGTGGGGTTGTTTGGCCGATGTATCCAATGCCTTTGGGATGGTTTAGCTGATGTACCTGATGCCTGTGGGGTTATTTTGCTGATGTAGCTGATGTCTGTAGGGTGTTTAACTGAAGTAGCTAATGTCTGTGGGATTGTTTAGCTGATATAACTGATGTGTGTGGTGTTGTTTAGCTGATGTAGTGGATGCCTGTGGGGTTATTTTGCTGATGTAGCTGATGTCTGGGGTTGTTTAGCTAAATGTAACTTATGTATGTGGGGGTTGTTTAGCTGATGTAGTGGATGTCTGTGGTGTTATTTAACTGATGTATCTGACACCTGTGGGGTTATTTAGCTGATGTAGTGGATGCCTGTGTGGTTGTTGAGCTGATGTAACCAATGTCTTTGTGGTTATTTAGCTGATGTAGCAAATGTCTGCGTGGTTGTTAAGCTAACATAACCAATCTCTTTGTGGTTATTTAGCTGATGTAACATATGTCTGTGTGGTTATTTGGCTGATATATCTGATGTCTGTGGCATTATTTAGCTGACGTAGTGGATATATGTGTGCTTTTCTTAGCTGATGTAACAGACGTCTTTGTTTTTTTAAAGCTGATTTAGCCGATACCCGTGCGGTTATTTAGATTAAGATGACTATGCCTGTGGGGTTATTTAGCTGATTTAGCCAATACATGTGGAGTTATTTAGTTGATGTTGCAGATGTCTGTCGGGTTATTTAGCTGATGTAGCCAATGTCTCTGGGGTTGATTAGCTGATATATATTGTGCCTGTGGCATTGTTTAGCTGATGTGGCAGATTTCTGTGGGGTTATTTAGCTGATTGAACCCATACCTGTGCGGTTATTTAGATGAAGTTGACAATGTCTGCGTTTTTTTTTTTAGCTGATGTAGCTGATATCTCGGGGGTTATTTAGCTGATTTTGCCGATGTCTGGAGGGTTGTTTAGCTGCTGTAGTGGATGTCTGTCTCCTTATTTCGCTTATGGAGCTTATTTATATAGCACTTTCCAGCCCCCTATGAGGGGCCCCAAAGCGCTTTACAATACCAAACATCCACCCATTCATACACACATTCAAACACCGGTAGTGGCAGACTGCCATGCAAGGCGCCTTCCAGACCTACCGGGAGCAACTCGGGGTTAAGTGTCTTGCCCAGGGACACAACGACACATGGTGTGAGTAACCGGGATTCGAACCTCCAACCTTCCGATCGGGGGACGACTGCCGTTACCACTACGCCACGGCCGCCCAACCATTATTTAGCTGATGTAGTGGATGTCTGTTGATGTTTTTTTAGCTGATGTAGCGGATGTATGTGGGGTTGTTTAGCTGATTTAGCCGATGTAGCGGATGTCTGTGTTTTTTTTTAGCTGATGTAGCAGATGTATGTTCTTTTTAGCTGATTTAGACAATGTATGTGGGGTTATTTAGTTGATGTAGTGGATGTCTTATTTTATTTTTATTTTTGCTGATGTAGCGGATGTATATGGGGTTATTTAGCTGATTTAGCCCATACCTGTGGGGTTATTTAGCTGATGTAGTGGATTTCTGTGTTTTTCTTTACCTGATGTAGCGGATGGTTCCCCCTTCGATGTGGTCCTCCCTCGGCTCCTAAAGGAGGTTTTTCCCACTCTAGATCCCTCCATTCTCTCGATTGTAAATAGCAGTCTATCCTCGGCTGTGGTGCCACAGCACTGAGACTGCCCTACTGAAGGTTTTTAACGACATCTTCCTATCCACAGACACTGGTGACTCTGTGCTGCTTGTCCTATTGTCCATGAATGTGAAGAAGACAAAGGAGATGATTGTGGACTTCAGAAGGAACAAACACACCCACACCCCACTGAATATAGGTGGGTCTGCAGTGGAAGTGGTCTCCAGCTACAAATACTTGGGTGTACACATGAATGATAACCTCAGCTGGAGCAACAACACCACCAGCCTGATCAAGAAAGGTCATCAGAGACTCTACTTCCTCAGACGGCTGAGACGAGCTGGTCTGAGCAGCCCAGTCCTCACCTCCTTCTACAGGTGTGCAGTGGAGAGCATCCTGTGCTCCAGCATCAACGTGTGGCATGGAGGCTGCACAGTTGAAGAGAGGAAAGCTCTGCAGAGAGTGGTGAAGGCTGCACAGAAGTCTGTTGGAGTCAGTCTCCCCACCATCACAGACATTTACACCTCCAGATGCAGGAAAAGAGCCACCTGCATCATGAAAGACCTCACTCATCCAGCACACTCACTCTTTGCCCCACTCCCCTCAGGACGGAGGTTGAGGAGCATCAAGTGTAGAACCACTAGACTGAGGAACAGCTTCTACCCTGAGGCTGTTAGACTCATGAATAAATAAAAATAAAATTAAAATAAACACTGCAAAATATCACATCATGCTGATGCTGATCTGTTTTCTTGTTGCTGTGTTCATCTGTGTTCATCTGTGACCATCTGCTCATACAAACTCATGTTCGTGCTGCTGTTTATTCCCACTATATTAGGCTTAGTGTATTACTAGTTGATGTTTTTCTTAGTTAGTTCTAGATGTTATTACTGTTTTTCTCTTTCATTTGTTGTTGGATGTAACTGGGACCTCGTGTACATAATCTCGTTTTCATCTCATGTACCACATGCGGTGCAAATGACAATAAAGACTCTCTGACTCTGACTCTGACTCTGACTCTATTGGACCTCTCATCCGCTTTCAACACCATCGACCATGAGATCCTCATTGCTAGGTTGGAGCAGTGGGTGGGCATCACAAGGTCAGCCCTGAACTGGTTCAGATCCTACCTCTCTGACAGATCCTTTTGTGTTTCTATCAATGATTTTAGTTCTGCAGTGGCGGCACTAAAATGGGGGGTTCCGCAGGGGTCCATCCTGGGTCCTCTCCTATTCTCATTATACCTGCTGCCACTCTGAGCTATTTTCCAGAAATACAACACACATTTCCAATTCTACACCGATGACTGTCAAATTTACTTCCCCCTAAGACACAACGGTACATGGTCTATTCACCCTCTGCTCGACTGCCTGGGTGACATCAGGGACTGGATGGCCTTAAATTTCTTAAGTTTCAATGATAAGAAGTCTGAAGCCATGTTGTTCCTTCCAAATGACACAACCTCAAACCACTGCATTGACCTGTCTGCTCTACCCCTGTCTGAAAAATAAAAAGTCACAAATCTGGGAGTGATAATAATAATAATAATAATGAATTCAATTTATAACGCACTTTTCATTAATGAAAATCTCAAAGTGCTACAAGGAGCAACATAATTAAATGACAATAAAACAAATAAAACAATTAAAATCAATAACAATATCAGCTAAGATCAAAAGTAGAATCATGGATCCTTCCATGAAATTCAACAGTCATGTTCATTCATTCATTCAACCTTTATTTATACAGGCTAGCCTCGTTGAGTCACGGGGACTCATTTACAAGAGGGACCTGTCTCACTCACACCAAACAACCATCCACTCTCACACTCACACCTAGGGTCAATTTAGAGTCACCAATCAGCCTAACAAGCATGTTTTTTGGTCTGTGGGAGGAAACCGGAGTACCCGGAGGAAACCCACGCATGCACGGGGAGAACATGCAAACTCCACCCAGAAAGGCCCCGGACCGGGATTTGAACCGGCAACCTTCTCGCTGAGAGGCAGCAGCTCTACCAGTTGTGCCACCGTGCTGCCATGTAAACATGATCGTTAAATCCTGTTTTTTCCAGCTGAGACGTCTGTCTAAGCTGAAGCCCATATTATCCAAAAATAACCTGGAGACAGTAATTCACGCATTCATTACATCTAGGCTTGATTAGATGGGTCACACTCTGGATTTACCCTGCTGCACCGGACTTTCTCCTCTTAACTGTTCTTCTGATTAACTTCCTTTTACTGATCACCTGATGAGTTCATTCAATGTTAATCTTAAATTTTCCTCAGATAAACCTCAACCCACTCTTTTCTTCCGTAATATCAAGAATATCAACCATGATATTCTTTTATCTCATATTAATAATACCCTCTCCACTTTCAGCTCCTCCAACCCAGATGATCTTGTCACATTATACAACACCAGCCTAACCAACATCCTTAACTCTGTTGCTCCCCTGAAAACTCGGACCGTTTCCTCCTCCAACTCTGCACCCTGGTTCACTCCAGAACTCCTCTCCCTGAAAACCAAAGGTCGGCAGCTAATAATAATAATAATAATAATAATAATAATAATAATAATGAATTCAATTTATAACGCGCTTTTCATTAGTGAAAATCTCAAAGTGCTACACACATTGAATGCTACACACATTCATACACCGGTAGCGGCAGACTACCATGCAAGGTGCTTTCCAGTCCTACCGGGAGCAACTCAGGGTTAAGTGTCTTGCCCAAGGACACAACGACACATGGTGTGGGGAACCGGGATTCGAACTGCCAACCTTCCGATCGGGGGACGACTGCCATTACCACTACGCCACGGCTGCCCCTAGGCTAGAGCGTCTCTATAAAAAATCCGGTCTCACAATTCACATGGAACTTTATGCAAACCACCTCATCCATTACAAGAACAGTATTTCTCAAGCCAAATCCAGCTACTTCTCTGACATCATCAGTTCCAATGTTGGTAATTCAAAGACATTGTTCTCTCTCCTTCACCGTTCTGTCTCATCTCCTAACTCTCTACCCTCTCACATGGTTTCCACAGAATTTTGCAACTCCCTGATGTCATATTTCAATGAAAAGATTATTTCAATTCATAAACACCTTGGACCAAATACTGCCCCCAGCATCCTTGTTGAACTCCCCCCTCCCTCCCTCCCTTTCTCTGTCTTCTCCCTCCCCTCTGCTGATGACATTGCTGACATTATCAGCAAGTCCAAGTCCTCATCCTGTCAACTTGACCCATTTCCCACAGTTCTTGTTAAATCCTGTCTCCCGTCTCTGCTCCCTATCATCACTAATATCATCCACTCCTCCCTAACCTCTGGCATTGTTCCCACAGCCTTCAAATCTGCTGCCATCACCCCCATCATCAAGAAACCAGGTCTTGACTTTACCAACTTCAGTAATCTTCGTCCGATCTCCAATCTGCCCTTCATCTCCAAGATTCTTGAAAAAACTGTTGCTAGTCAACTTCACTCTCACCTGTCCAACAACAACATTTATGAAGAGTTTCAATCTGGATTTCGCCCCCACCATAGCACCGAAACAGCTCTAGTAAAAATTACTAACGACCTCCTTCTTGCTGCTGACTCTGGTCTTCTGTCCATCCTCATTCTTCTTGATCTAAGCTCTGCCTTCGACACCATCTGTCATTCTATCCTCCTCAACAGACTAACCTCCATTGGCATCTCAGGTACCCCGTTAGACTGGTTCACCTCCTATCTCTCTGACCGCACTCAATTCATTCAGCTTAAATCCTTCCGTTCCCAGTCTTCCCCTGTCTCCACGGGTGTCCCCCAAGGCTCTGTCCTCGGACCCCTCCTCTTCATCATTTACCTCCTTCCTCTAGGTCACATCTTCCGCAAATACGGCGTCCATTTCCACTGCTATGCTGATGACACGCAGCTCTACTTGTCATCAAAACCTAACTCCACCCACCCACCCTCCATCCTCACCGACTGTCTCAATGAGCTAAATCACTGGTTTTCTAACAATTTCCTTCAACTAAACAGTAACAAAACAGAAATCATTCTTGTTGGTACCAAAAACTCTATTTCAAAATCAGAACATCTTCTCGTCCCCCTTAACAACTCTCTGCTATCCCCCTCCCCTCAGGTCAAGAGCCTCGGTGTCATCCTCGACACCACTCTCTCCTTCACTTCACACATCAACAATATTACTCGGTCTGCCTATTTCCACCTCCGTAATATTAACCGTCTCCGTCCTTCTCTCACACCCCGCTCCACAGCCATCCTGGTGCACAGTCTTGTGACTTCCCGTATCGATTACTGCAACTCCCTTCTCTACGGCCTCCCCAACAAATCTCTCCACAAGTTACAGATGGTCCAGAACTCAGCTGCCCGTGTCATCACTCAAACCTCCTACTATAACCACATCACTCCTGTCCTGCAGCAGCTCCACTGGCTCCTCCTACTATAACCACATCACTCCTGTCCTGCAGCAGCTCCACTGGCTCCTCCTACTATAACCACATCACTCCTGTCCTGCAGCAGCTCCACTGGCTCCCGGTTAAATCACGCATCATCTTCAAAATTCTACTTCTCACGTTCAAATCTATCCACAACCTTGCCCCTCCTTATCTATCTGACCTCCTACAAATCTCCATCCCATCACGCTCTCTCAGATCCTCCTCTTCACTACATCTCCATGTACCCTCTGCCCGCCTCTCCACCATGGGGAGCAGGGCCTTCACCTGCTCTGCCCCTCACCTCTGGAACGCTCTACCGCCAGACCTTCGAAACACCTCCTCCCTTTCTCTGTTCAAGACTGCCCTGAAAACTCATCTCTTACGACTAGCTTATCATTAACTTTACTAAATGTATTTTTATTATTTTGCATTTTATAATCTTTATGTATTTTATATTTCAATTTGTCGCTGATAATGTTTGAACTGCATTGGTTTGTTAAGTGTCCTTGGGTGTCCTGAAAGGCGCTTTTTAAAATAAAATGATTATTATTATTACTGCAATTCACTCCTGTTTGGTATCAGTCAGACCACCATTGCATGATTACAACTAGTCCAGAACGCAGCAGCCCGATTTTTAACCAGTACAGACAAAAGAGAGCACATTACACCAGTCTTGGCCTCCCTGCACTAGTTCATCTTCGAATCCAGTTCAAAATTCTCATGTTTGTCTACAAATCGCTGAACGGTCTCGCCTCTGCCTACCTCTCTGATTTGATACACCCATATCCATATGTCCCACCACGTGCTTTGAGATCAGAGGACCGGGTACTTTTAACAGTTCCAGGGACTCGTCTTAAACACAGAGGTGACAGGGCGTTCTCTGTAGCAGGACCAAGACTCTGGAATGAGTTACCGCTGCATTTCAGACAGGCCCCTCCCTCTCGGTTTTCAAATCCCGCTTAAAGACCCATTAACACTACTCTGTTGCTTTCAGCACCAGCTGATCTGTGTTTGGTCATTTTATTTATGATCTGCAATGTTTTTATGTCTTTTGTTTTGTACTTCATTGTGTGTGTTGCCTGTTGTTTGTTTGTTTGTCCAGCACGTTGGTCTGGCCTTGTCGCTGTGCTTTATAAATAAAATTGGAATGGTATGGTATGGATGTCTTTTTATCTTTTTTTTGCAGATCTAGCGGATGTATGTGGGGTCATTTAGCTGATTTAGCCCATACCTGTGGGGTTATTTAGCTGATGTAGCAGATGTCTGTGTTTTTTAGCTGATGTAGCGGATGCATGTGCGGTTATTTAGCTTATTTAGCTGATACTGTGGGATTATTTAGCTGATGTAGCGTATGTCTGTGTGTTTTTTTTAGCTAATGTAGTGGATGTATGTGGGTTTGTTTAGCTGATGTAGCCAATATGTTTTTTGCGTTCAGCTTTGCAGCGGACCGTTCGTCTCTTCTGAATGTTATGTGCTTGTGTTCCAGATAACTGCCACAGTTCTCTGGTGTCGGCGCTGCCTCCCTCGTCCTTCCAGAGCTCGTCTCAGACCTCGGGCAGCCATGCTGCTTTCTATGCCAAGCTGAACAGGAGGGAGGGTGAGTACACACAAGCCAGCAGCTGAAGCAGCAGCTGAAGCGGCAGCTGAAGCAGCAGCTGAAGCGGTAGCTGAAGCAGCAGCTGAAGCGGTAGCTGAAGCAGCAGCTGAAGCGGTAGCTGAAGCAGCCGCTGAAGCAGCAGCTGAAGCAGCAGCTGAAGCGGCTGCTGCGCTCCTCAGGCTTTCAGAGGATCTCCTCGACTCACCTGCTTCAATGACCAGATATAACAGACATTATAAACACTGTGTGGAATCTGAGCCTGAGGCAAGTGTAGAGGCTGAAATGAGCTAAATGCAAGCTAAAAGCTAAATGTGACAAAAGAAGTTGTTTAAATGCTTAAAACAAGAATACTACGGGAAAACTACAAGCAGCAGAGCAGCAGCTAAAAGCTACAAGTAGCATAGGAGAACGCACTTTTCATTAGTGAAAATCTCAAAGTGCTACACATATATTGAATGCTACACACATTCATAAACCGGTGGCGGCAGACTACCATGCAAGGTTCTTTCCAGTCCTACCGGGAGCAACTCAGGGTTAAGTGTCTTGCCCAAGGACACAACAACACATGGTGTGGGGAACCAGGATTCGAACCGCCAACCTTCCGATCGGGGGGCGACTGCCTTTACCACTACGCCACGGCCGCCCCAATTAAAACCATTTAGAGAAGTCAAGGTCGAGAGCTTCAGATCTTTTTGTAAGATATTCCATGAAACAGGAGCAGAGTAGGAGAAGGCCCTTTTTCCAAGTTCAGTCCTCACTGAGGGAACACTGCAGGTAATCATGTCCTGAGAGCGCACGCTGTAGCTGCACTCACGCAAAGACATGTAGGAGGAGATGTATGAGGGCAGCAGACCAAGAAGTGATTTAAAGATGAAAATGTACCAGTGGAAGAGTCTGTGTGAAGTTAATGATGTCCAGTTAACCAGTGAATACAGGGTGCAGTGGTGGGTATGATAATCACAGCCAGTTATGAATCTTGAAACAAGATGGCTGCCGCGGACCTACGTTCAACATAACGCTCTGGGGTAGTTTTCGATCTAGCAAACAATTCTGACAAACAACTCAGACGAACAGTATTCAAATGCTTGAAGATTAAAAACCAAGTTGGATGGAGAAGGAACATTGGTTGATGACTACAACTGACTACAACTGACTTACCCGGTCCGGGTGCCTTCTGTGAACCGGGTTGTTGCTCTTGGGCCGGCGGGTCGTTGGAGTCGGTCTTCGAGTTCAGACCTGGGATCTGTGGCGGCGGTTGTGTGCCTGCATTGGTAGATTGGTGAGCTCTGCAGCTGGGCCTTGTCTCGGCGGTCTTGTATTGATATCTGTAATCTTCGGCGGAGTTGGCGGCGCATTTTGTCGGCCATAGTAGGCTAGCGAGCCTTGAAGCGCCTCGTCTTGGCTAATGGTGGACTTTGCCTGGACCTCAGTGATCTTCGGCGGTCTTCTGCGGACTTCGGCGGTCTTCAGCGGACTGTGATGAATTGTCAGACCAGGCCTCAATATTTACTTGAAGTCATCATCAAGGTGAAAAGTAACTAGCACTGAGACCTAGTCTTCTGCTTTTACAACTAACATTAAGTTTGTGAGTATTTTGAATAATGGCAAGTAAAGGAAATAAGGGGAAAGGGAAAAAAAGAACTTGTGGAGGAGCACAGTCTTGATACTTTGGATGATATTAAAAGTTCAATAAACTTTGTTACGAATGGGTTTTTGGATTCAAAGACAGCCAGAGACAGGAGTGCAAAAAACAAAAACAGTTTTTATTAATTTACTGCTGGTAGCTGGAGAGATGGGTCAGGGTCCAGGTGGGAGTCCACTCTTCTAAAACAGTCAGGGTCGTTACCGTGGTCAGAGAGGCAGACAATATCCAAAGAGGGGCAGGCAAGGCAAAGAATCCGTAGTGCAGGCGTGAGGTCAAAACTAGGCAAGGTAATCCAGTCTGTGGCATGAAACAGGAAACTATGATGGCTTCAAAATCAGGGACCATGAGAGGTGTAATAATTCAGCCCTGGTGGAGAGTGAGAATGCAGCTTTTAAAGGGTGCAGAGCAGGTGAACTAGCTGGCTGAACAGGTGAGTGGAATCATTGCTGATTGCTGGGAGGCGTGGCATGGAGTGCAGGCTTGAGCTGGAGGATGGGTGATAGGCATTACAAAGCAGGGGAAGATAAACTATGACAAAAGGGGCTGAAAACAATAACAGGAGGGAGTGAGTGTGAAGGCAGGGCCAATGGGAGGTGGGTCAGCGGGGCCGCTGATCATGACACTAACAAGAACAAACCAGCTATAGTTGTTAGATTTATTAGCAGGAAGGTTAGGAATACTGTGATAATGCAAACAAAAAAAATTAAGTGGAACTCAAGTCTATATTAATGAACATTTAACAAAAAAGAATACTGTAGCCATATTGCAAGGGAAGCAAGGTTGTTAAAAAAACAACAGAAAAAAGTGTCGACTTGGACAAAAAATGGCAATGTTTGGATTATAGCACAAGAAGGACAATACGCCAAAATAATAAAGGATGTGAAGGAATTGGATACATTTGGATAATCTAAGTAAAATGGACCAAAGTATCGGTCGTGGAAGGAACATATTTGGACATGATGTTGAATGAAGATTCTGATCAAAAAATGTATAATGTCACTGACGAGATTGTAACGGAATTCTTTCCAACTGTGGATGTTTGTGACTATTATGAGGATAACAAGTTTCAGGATTTAAGTTTAATTAAGCCTGGACTATCAATAATTCATTTCAATAGCAGAAGTTTAAATGCAAACATTTCTAAGATATCGGATTATTTAAAACAATTAAAATCAACCTTTACAATAATAGCATTATCAGAAACGTGGCTTAATAATGAAACTGTAAATAATGCCTACATCGAAGGTTACGAATTATATAATAGGAACAGAATTAATAGGAGAGGTGGTGGGGTGGCCCTTTTTGTAAAAAGTGATGTAAAATGTAAACTAATTGATGAAATGTCTATAGTTGATGACGAAATTGAAATGATAACTGTAGAAATTATAAATAATAACGATAAAAACATTATAATAAGTTGCGTTTATAGACCACCTGACTCTAATATTGAATAATTTACAGAGAAAATCATAGAAGTATTAGAAAAGGGCTGTACTAAAACAATGTTTATTTGTGGTGATTTCAATATCGATCTGGGGAGTTTAAGAAACTCTTATAATAGTACTTTTGTTGATTCAATGCATACATTAAATCTTTATCCATTGATATTGAAACCTACAAGGATTACATCGCACAGTGCAACAATACTGGATAATATTTTCACAAATACTTTAAATGGGGATGTGGTTAGTTGCATTCTAATGACTGATCTTATGGACCATTTACCTGTTTTGACAATCTACAAAAAATATCACTGTAAAATGAACAAAATTGCTAGAAAAAGTAAAATTATAAATACATCAAAAACTGCTTTAGACAAATTAAGTGATGAATTAGCTAATCAAAATTGGGATAAAGTTTATGTGGAAGATGTAAATAAATCATACGATGACTTTATGAACATTTTGGAGACATTGTATTGTAAAAATTGTGTGCTAAAAAATTATAATGAGAAGAAATCTATGGATCAAAAATGGATGACCAAAGGTTTGAGAAATGCATGTAAAAAGAAAAATTATTTGTATTCTATGTTTTTGAAATGTAAAACAAAAGAAGCTGAAGACAGATATAAGAAGTACAAAAACAAACTTGTGGGAATAATAAGGAAACATAAGAAGGATTATTATAGTGACTTATTGAATAAATGTAATGGGGATATGAGAGCAACATGGAAGGTTGTGAATAGTGTCGTGAAAAAACAAGTTGTACGAACAAGTAGTTTACAAAATTTTCTCATAAATGATAAGGAAACTAACGACAAAAACGAAATTGTTAATGCCTTAATAAATACTTTGTGGATGTTGGAACAGACCTGGCTGCTACAATACCGAAAATTGACAAAATTGTGAACTACTTAATTGAGGGTAATGTAAACAGTATGTTCTTGAAGAAAACTGATTCTGAAGAAATTATGAATATTGTAAATAAGTTTGCTGACAAGAAATCTAAGGACTGGTTGGATATGGACATGGCGTTTGTGAAAAAAATAATGAGTTATGTAATTGAACCTTTCACATATGTATAATAATAATAATAATTAATTCAATTTATAATGCACTTTTCATTACTGAAAATCTCAAAGTGCTACACATATATTGAATGCTACACACATTCATAAACCGGTGGCGGCAGACTACCATGCAAGGTGCTTTCCAGTCCTACCGGGAGCAACTCAGGGTTAAGTGTCTTGCCCAAGGACACAACGACACATGGTGCGGGTCCCGGGAGTCGAACCGCCAACTTTCCGATCGGGAGACAACTGCCCTTACCACTACGCCACGCCTGCCCCTTAAATCATTACATACATCTATTACATACATCATTGATGTATGTAATTTGTCTCTTTTGTCCAGAGTATTTCCTGATCGCATGAATGTGGCTAAGGTGTTACCTCTTTTTAAAAGTGGTGCCAAATTTGAGTTCAACAATTACATACCAATTTCATTATTGCCATAATTCTCAAAGATATTGGAGAAACTGTTTGTTATCAGGATGGATCAATTTGTTGAAAAAATTAATTTTCTCACAGATAATCAATATGGATTCAGAACAGGTCATTCAACATCCATGGCTCTGATGGAGTTAATGGAGTTAATAACTACAACAGTGGATCATAAACAATATTGTGTGAGTGTTTTTATTGATTTAAAAAAGTGTTTGATACATTTGATCATGATATACTCCTTGACAAGTTACATGGTTATGGTATTAGAGGATTGGCATTGAAATGCGTTTGTTGTTATTTGAGTGATAGGAAATAGTTTGTGCAAATGGATGAGGTGAAATCCGAGCTCAACACTATTACATGTGGAGTTCCTCAGGGATCGCTACTAGGACCAAAAGTATTTCTAGTATACATAAATGATTTGGTACAGGTCTCAGGACTCCTGAAGTGCATTCTTTTTGCTGATGACACCACTTTTTTTTGTAGTGGTGACAATATAGAACAAACCTTGAAATTGATGATGACAGAACTTGATACAATTCAGACTTGGTTTAAAATTAATAAATTAATGGTGAATTTGGGTAAAACTTGCTACATGATATTTAGTAATAAAAATAAATCGATTGATGTACCTTTTTTAATTGATGGATCTGAGATTCAGAGAGTTAATGAGGTGAGGTTCTTGGGTATCATCATTGATGATAAATTATCCTGGAAACAACATATAAGTTCAGTTAAAACTAAATTATCTAAGTCTATTGCAATATTTTACAGGGTTAAAGATTTATTAAATGATAAGGCACTTTATTTGCTGTATAATACATTATTTGTGCCACACTTAATTTATGGTGTTAACGTCTGGGGTACAGCGTGTAAATCATTTACAATGCCTATTTTTATATTACAGAAGAGAGTTATTAGAATTATCACCAGAAAGAATTTCCATCATCCATCAAGCATTTTGTTTTATCAAATGAAGCTGCTGAAGTTTTATGATTTAGTTGATTATAATATTTTGTTAGTTTTGTACAAAGCACAAAATAATGCACTTCCTTCAAATATTCAAAAATATTTTGTTAGAAGAACGAGTAGTTATAATCTTAAGGGGATGAATCTTTTTGTTAAGCCATATTTTAGGACTAGTTCACGGGGTAGATCTACCTTAATTCGAGGAATAGGATTATGGAATGAATTGGAAGCAGACATTAAAGTGACTGATTCAATGGCTGCTTTCAAAAGACTGATTAAGCTTAATTGGTTAAAATTATACATTTAAATGTGTTGGAATTTAAATGTTGTATGTGATGCAGTAGGTTTAAAATATATAATATAAAATAAAAAATAAAAAATTTAGTTGTTCTTTTCTTAGAAATCATGTGAGTTGGTTGAATGAAGGGTTTATTGATGGTTGAAACTAAGTTATGGAAATCAAATGAGTTGGTTATATGAATTGTTTATTGGAGTTTAAGGGGCAGAAAAAATAAGATTTTTTTCTACTTCTGCCGCCTTTCATTTTATATGTCTGTTTTTTATGTTCTTCTACTGTATGTATTATTGTTGTGTTTTTATAAAATGAATAAATAAATCCATCAAATCTTAGTGCACAATGATAGACAACATCCAACATCTGCAGGATGCACCATGATAGACAACATCCAACATCTGCAGGGTGCTCCATGATAGACAACATCCAACATCTGCAGAGTGCTTGTAGGAGCGTTCATGTAGATAATGTCACTGTAATCAATACTAGCACATCAAACTTTAGCTCTGTTTCTCCAAATCTGACTAAATTATACTCTTTTTTTTTAATTTTTGGCTAAGACCAAAGAGCTGTGGCAGCCATCTTGAATAGGGTTGACTCCGAATCATACAAGTGGTTGATGTGAACTCAATGATGACTTTCTGAGATCTTCACGAAAAACCGGTCCAGTTCCTGAGATATTTTACTAACAGACAGAGGAATGAACAAAAGAGTATCAGTTCTATTAGTTCAGGTTGAAACACAGTGAACAGGTGAGCCCCCCTCGCACATTAATCAGAGGTTGATGAGTAAGTCTGATGTGATCCCTGGTCTCTCCTCCAGGAGCAGGAGGCTGGTCCCCCATGACCATGGACCACAACCCCTGGCTGCAGGTGGACCTGCAGGAGCTGATGGAGGTGATGGCTGTGGCCTCGCAGGGCCGCTACAACAGCTGGGACTGGGTCGGCAGTTACCTGTTGCTCTACAGCGACACGGGGCACATCTGGAAACGGTACCGCCAAGAGGACGGGCTGGAGGTGAGTCCATTCATCCCTCAGTCCCACTGACTCGGGACAAACGGGCAAAATGAGGCAAAGCTGAGGCCTACGATTCAAACAAGCAGAAGGTGTCTGAAAACTGAGACAAATACTTTGAAATATGACGGAAGAGGGGGAACGTTTACGAACAAGAAGCTCTAAAGAGGAAAACGTGTGAGTGGAAGTAACAAGAAGTGAAAGAAGGAGTAGGACAAAGAGAGGAAGACAGAGGACGAGAGAGGAAGATGAGTTATATAAAGAGTGAGAAGAAGAATTAGAGAAGGTGTGAAGAGTGAGAGATAGATTTGTGGAAGAGTGAAGGAAGAGAAAAAGGAAGGTGTGTGGAGTTGGACACGTGCAGAGCGTCTGGTTTTTGGCTCCTTGTGGGAACAGGTTCAAGTTTCACAGCTTCTGAGGTTAACAAACGAAGGTTGGCACCACCTTTTTGTGTTTGTCCAAGTTGAGTCAGGTGCTCTGGGCGCACTTTTCCACAGGACCTGATTCAAACTTGTTAGATGTTTTCCCCCTTGTTTTTAACTTGTTCTCATTTTAATTTTATTTACTGTTTTTGTTAAGCACTTTGGTCACGTCACCGTGGTTGTATGAAGTGTTTTGGATTTAAACGTGAATCCTGACTTCTGTCAGACAGGAATGTCGCAGAGCGGAACGCAGGTGGAGGAAGGACTCGCTCAGAGTCAGAGATTCTTTATTGTCATTTGCACCACATGTGATGAAATGTGATGATGTACACAGGGTCCCAGTTACATCCAACAATAAAATGCAAAAGAAGAACAGTAATAACATCTAAGATATGAAATAAGAAAAACATCAACTAAAAATACACTAAGCACTAATATCATAGAAAAATACCCTGATGCATGCTCAATAATCCAGGTAGAAAAATCTAAAAAGGCTAATGGTACGTACTGACCAAACGCGTTTTCAACGGCAGGAACGTCCAGTTTACATGCAAAGTCAATGGGGGACGCACCTCCAGCCACGTCTTGGCGTCGCGCGTCACGTGACGTGCGTGTTGAGCGTGCTGGAAAAGCGTTTTCCGTGCACGTGAACCCGCGTCAGCCTCCAAGCACGCGTTGAACATTGCTGAACGTTTTCGCCGTTCAAACGTTCAAACGCCGTTCAACTCTGGTTGATCAGGGAGAGTCGGGGGGGAGGAGAGAGGGGGACGCGGAAACGAGGGGGCGCGCGCACTATGTGACGTATTGGGACACAGAAAAAACCCGCGGAGTCATGGACTATGGAAGAGAAATCTGTGTGTTCGCGACAACTCCTTCACGACCAGTCAAGTCTGCTCTCTACAGAGACTGGCAGAGTGCAGTGAGGAACTCGTTATACCGGTAAGCTCCTCCCACACCCCCCGCCGCCGCAGCTTCTCGTTCTGGTCAGGACACAACTGGGTCCAGTGCGTCCACTTGCGTGCGTGACGAGCCTTTTTGCCGTTGAAAACGCGTTTGGTCAGTACGTACCATAAGTCTGGTCCTCTGGACAACACCTCAGACTGAGGAAGTCTTTCGGACGAAAGACGAAACATTTCTACAATTTTTTTTGCTTTGTTTTGTTTTTTTGAATGTCCAGAGGACCAGACTTAGCTTTTTAAGATCATAGAAAAACACTACCCGAAACAGCAGCACGAACATGAGTCTGTATGAGCAGATGGTCACGGATGAACACAGCAACAAGAAACAGATCAGCATCAGCATGATGTGATCTTTTGCAGGGTTTATTCTTATTATTTATTTATTCATGAGTCTAACAGCCTCAGGGTAGAAGCTGTTCCTCAGTCTAGTGGTTCTACATTTGATGCTCCTCAACCTCCGTCCTGAGGGGAGTGGGGCAAAGAGTGAGTGTGCTGGGTGAGTGAGGTCTTTCATGATGCAGGTGGCTCTCTTCCTGCATCTGGAGGTGTAAATGTCTGTGATGGTGGGGAGACTGACTCCAACATCTTCTGTGCAGCCTTCACCACTCTCTGTAGAGCTTTTCTTTCTGCAGCTGTGCAGCCTCCATGCCACACGTTGATGCTGGAGCACAGGATGCTCTCCACTGCACACCTGTAGAAGGAGGTGAGGACTGGGCTGCTCAGACCAGCTCGTCTCAGCCGTCTGAGGAAGTAGAGTCTCTGATGACCTTTCTTGATCAGGCTGGTGGTGTTGTTGCTCCAGCTGAGGTTATCATTCATGTGCACACACAAATACTTGTAGCTGGAGACCACCTCCACTGCAGATCCGACACATTAAGACAAATCACATTAAGCATCTGTTTAAAACCGGCTTCTTCCATCTTCGAAACATCTCCAGACTTCGCCCATCTCTGACTTTTGCTGATGCTGAGAAACTCGTCCATGCTTTTGTCTCCTCCAGGCTCGACTACTGCAACTCCCTGTTTATTGGAATCCCTGGCAAAAACCTTCAGGCAGTCAGGAAGAGAGTTCCACAGGCGGGGGGCAGCCACACTGAAAGCCCGGTCTCCCATGGTCCTTAATTTGGTTCTCGGAATGTGAAGGAGATTACTGTTCTGTGATCGTAGAGACCGGGTGGATGAATATGGTGCAAGAATGTCCTTTAGATAATCTGGTGAAGTTCCATGTAAGCATTGATGTGTAATGAGAGCAGTTTTGTACTGAATTCTGTAGGCGACAGGAAGCCAATGAAGGTTATGGAGAATGGGTGTAATATGTTCAAATTTACGAGCTCTCAACAGAATCTGGCTGCACTGTTTTGAATATATTGAAGTTTCTGAAGGTATTTACCAGGGATTCCAATAAACAGGGAGTTGTAGTAGTCGAGCCAGATGTCTGCCAGCACATCACAGAGCTGATCCGCACATTCTTTCAGCACTTTCCTGCGTATGTTGTCTGGTCCGGTTGCTTTGTGAGGGTTTATCCTCCTGAAACTACTCCTTACTTCTACTGCAGTCACGAGACACTCTTCATCTGATGGTGAGGTGAGTCTGGTGGTGGGCCGTCTGTTTTGGTCTTCAAAGCGTGCATATAACTTTTTGAGGACATCAGGCAGAGATGGGTCTTTGGGGCATTGTTCACTCCTGCTTTTATAATCTGTTATGCACTTAAAGGTTCAGTCTGCAGTTTCTGTAGAACTGCAGCACTTAGAAAAAATTTCAACAGGCAAAGCATTCTGATCCCTCCCCCTCAGAGCCATATATGGCTCTGCTCTCCCATGGTCTGTGGAAATTCAAATTCAAGCTCTGTTTTTATTGGCTGATTCAAATTCAAGCTCTGTTTTTATTGGATGGTTACAAACTCTGTTTTTATTGGCTGGAAAATGGCGTGTCACCTTTTATTTTTAGAAATGCTTATTTACCACCTGGAGAAGCAAGGGGACAATATTTTTTTTCAGAGATTACCTGGCTAACATCAGTCTGTCAGGAGGTAGTAACAGAGTGAAGAAATAGGTTTATAAAAAAAGCTACATACTGAAGCTTTAATGCCCCTCCACTACTCCTTGGGTCTTGTGAGGTGAACTGACCCTCGATCCTCTGTGCATATGTTGCTTTGGCCCTCTTAATGCCAGCAACCAGCTCTTTCCTTGTCCTTCTCAGCTCCTCTGAGTTACCAGACTTGAAGGCAGTGTTCCTGGCTGCCAGCCGGGTGCGAACCTCTGCATTCAGCCGAGGTTTTGTGTTGGGGTAGCATTTAACACATTTTGTGATGGAGACGTTGTTAGAGCATGTACTAATGTACCCCAGAACTGAGGACGTGTACTGGTCAAGATCAAGCAATCCTTCATTTTCAGTAGCTTCTCTGAAAACTTCCAGTCTGTTCTTTCAAAACAATCTCTCAGTATGGGGCCATTGTCATGGATCCAACATTTAACTTTCTTTTGTACCGGTCTGGAGCATCTCAGTGGGGGTGGGGGGTGGTCTGGAGCCAGGAATATTGAGATATGGTCAGAGAGTCCTAAGTGGGGGCGGGGTTTGGCTATGTATGCATCTTTTACGTTTGTGTAAACATGGTCCAGGGTGTTGTTTCCCCGTGTTGCTATGGTTACATGTTGATTGAAGTTTGGAAGACAGTTGTTTAAATTCACATGATTAAGGTATCCTGCCACAATGCAAAGAGCCTCAGGGTACTCACTCTGCAACAAGCTGATCAGATCATGCATTTCCTGCAGGGCGTCATTTGTATTAACGTCGGGGGAGATGTAAATAACTGTGATAAGAATCAGTAAGAACTCTCTTGGGAGGTAATATGGCCGACATTTCATTGTTATTTGTTCAACAGCCATGGAGCAAGAATGCTTTGCAACAGTACAATTTGTGCACCAGCTCTTACTCACATAAATGCACACCCCACCTCCTCGTGATTTTCCCGTTAGCTCGCTGCAGTGGTCCGCTCTAAAAAAGAGTCTGTCATCCAGCTGAAAAGCTGAGTCCGGCATTTCCTTTGAAATCCACGTCTCCGTGAAGCAAAGCATGTGCCCGTTCTCAGACGAAGTAAATCTATCTTGTTGTCCAGCGAGCGGACGTTTGACAGAAAGAGAGACGGCATCAGGAGTTTTCCGGCTCTAGCATTAGCTCGCAGCCTCACCATAACCCCTGCCCGGCACCCCTTCCTCTTGAGTCGGGAGCAATGCTTCCTCTTCTGCCCGTTGTAACGCCTCTGCTGCAGCTTCCAGGTAGAGGACTTTAAGAGCTGCATTCTTCCAAGTGTAGTTTTGAGTTTGTTGCTGATTTTAGCTGTGTTTTGTGGCAAATCCACTCCAATTCTCATCAGTTCAGTTCGGCTATAGTTTACACGCATAAATCATGCAGAGTCAGGTGCAGAGTCAATATCAAAACTACTAAAAGCTGGGAATGTACCGGGAGCCTGTGAAGTTGCAACTGCTCTGAGCACGGCCATCTTGGCAAGCTGCAGGTATCCCTTCAAATTTTTAAAGTCTGTTGGTGCAATTATCAGGACACAGTTAAAGCAGCAAAAAAGGGCTATTTTTCTAACTTGATTTGATCACACAGACACACTCCACATGCCCTTTTTAATATAATTGACTCTTTTCTTAACTCTCCACAGACACCTGGTTTTGAAGCATCCACTCAGTTGTGCAATAATTTTATGCAGTGATAAGGTTACCTCTATAAGGGCTTCTATCTTACGCCCAAACTCTGACCTCTCTGTGTGTGTGTCTCGTGCTCTACTGCCTTCAATCAGTTTGAGCCGGTGACTGTGTCACTGGGCATTTCAATTCAACATCGGCAGCACTTCAGTAGGGTGTACCGCAGGGGTCCATGTCCATCCTCGGTCCCCTTCTCTTTTCTTTATACCTGCTGCCATTAGGTGCTATTTTACACAAACACAACATACCCTTTCATTTCTATGCCGATGACTGTCAAATTTTCTTCCCCCTGAGGCAAAGAGGCTCACGCTCTATTCAACCTCTTCTTGACTACCTGGCTGACATCCGGGACTGGATGGCTTTAAGCTTCTTAAGTTTCAATGAGAAGAAGTCTGAAGTCATGTTCTTCCCTCCCTATGGCACATTCATGAACCACGACATTGACCTTTTCTCTCCAGCCTTGTTAGAGAAACAAAGGGTCACTAATCTGGGGGTGATAGTGGACCCTTCCTTGAAACTTAACAGTAACGTAAACATGATTGTTAAATACTGTTTTCTTAGCTGAGACGGCTGTCTCAGCTGAAGCCCATACTATCCAAAAATAATATTGAGCCGGTGATCCATGCTTTCATAACACCGAGGCTTGATTACTGCAATTCACTTATGTCCGGAATCAGTCAGTCCTCCATTGCACGTCTACAACTGGTCCAGAATGCTGCAGCCCGATTCTTAACTGGTACAGGCCATAAAGAGCACATCACACCAGTTTTGGCCTCCCTGCACTGGCTACCATTCACCTTCGGATACAGTTTTAAATGCTCATGTATGTTTTTAAATCTTTGAACAATTCTGCCCCATCTTATCTCACTGACCTTCTGCAGCCATATGTCCCACCTGAGGTCAGCAGACCAGATGCTTCTCTCAATCCCAGAAACTCGTCGTAAGCTCAGAGGTGACAGGGCTTTCTCTGTTGCAGGTCCAAGACTGTGGAATGAGTTGCCACTGAGTGTCAGACAGGCTCCCACACTCACTGTTTTGAAGTCTTGCTTGAAAACCCACTTTTATTCCCTTGCTTTTAACATGATGTGATTTGTTTTGATCCTGTATGTATTGTACAATATTGGCCATTATTATCTGTTCCTATTTGTATCTATATTTTTATTTTATGTTTTCCTGTCTGTTGTGCTTGTTTGTTTCTATTATACAGCACTTTGGTTGGCCTTGTTGCTGTTTTAAGTGTTCTATAAATAAATTGGTATGATATAGTATGAACTGCTTCAATAGTTCCTATGAGAAGAAGTATGCTATTCTATAATGCAGTGCCTTGTGAAAGTATCCGGCCCCCTTTAATTTTTTGTAAAGAATTAACAACAAGTGGGACACAATTGTGAAGTGGAATGAAATGTATTGGATGTGCAAACTTCTTTAACAAATAAAAAAAAACTGAAAAGTGGGGCGTGCACTATTATTCGGCCCCTTTACTTTCAGTGCAGCAAACACTGCAGAACTCCGCTTCTGTCAAGGTGAGCCTCCCCCCCATGTCACGGTTCTGAGCTCAACTCTTCTCCACTGAATTCAGTCATGCTTGCCGTTGTCTGTCTCCACTCACATGTGAAGTTTGTATGCAA
>JBBPBX010008642.1:8484-19892 GCA_038048925.1 Garcialebias charrua
CAATGTTTTCGTATCCTAAGATTTTTTTCAGATACGAACAAAATTTACGTGTGGTCCAGACCTGTCGTAAATTTTAGGAGCAGTCGGTCTGCTGTCATCCAGACGGATTTCCTTCACTAATAACTCATATTTCGTTATTTAGAAAATATTCTGAGTTTAAAATAAATTAAATGCAACGACACAAATTGGTTAAATTAAAATAAAGCGGCTTCAACCCCCCCGTGCCCCACGTCGACCACCGTGCGCCCCGCGCGTGGCGCAGGCCCCCCGTGCCCCACGTCGACCACCGTGCGCCCCCCGCGCGTGGCGCAGGCCCCCCCCGTGCCCCGGGGATGGTCCGTGCGCGCCGCACGAGTGGGTCCTCGGCTTTATCACAGCTTGAACACGCATGCTGTTGGCACGCGTCTTGCGCAAGGCATGGCATTTATTTTTCCATCCATCTCGGTAGCGCAGACTTTTCCTTGAAGCCATTTTCAGATCAAACCATTTATTCTTGATTTCTGATACTGTACGACCCACGGGAGACACAACATGCACTAATATTAATATGACGTTAACTGTAGTTTCGAGACATTTTAAAATGCTTTTGTTCAAAAACACATCCGACACTTGCGGGGGGGGGGGGGGGTAGCGGTGCGCCACAGCGCGACTGAGAGCAGAACTTCAATCTCCGAACGCGTGAAGTTCTTCTTTTTACTTCTCGATTTTGAATGAATGGACACTTCCTGCTGTCAAAAGGCAGGAAACGTAGCCTTATATGGTGTTTTGAGGGGTGGGAATTATGTAAATGACCTCTCCGCGAGCACGCGCAGGTGGATAGAACAGGTGGGATTCATCAAATTTAAGCAGCTCGTTTACACACTTTTCCGTAGGATAGAAGGGTTTGTTGAATCTGACGTGGCATGTTCGAACGAACGCTTCGTACGAACAAAAGTAAGAGAAATTTAGGATAAAAATACAAACATTTTCGTGAATGAGGCATTGTTCTTGACAGGTTAAGATAAAAATAAGCGTCAGTCAATATATTTTGTGATTGTAAACTTACAAATAAAAAGTATGACTTAAAAAAATTATCATTTTTTAAAATCTGATCAACTATGAATTTTCTTTCTTTTATTTCCATTGCATGTGTTGTTTAGATGCTGACGTCAACCGGTCCATCACACCCAGTCATTCCAGTATAGACTTGGTTGAATAATTCAGAAGCTATGAATTCTATTCATTGGGACAAATGTGCACAACACCCCATTCAAATCTCCAGCTAACCTCATAACAAACTGCTGATTGGCCTATTGGAATAACATTTTCTAATTTCAATAAATCATAGTGGCTGTATAGAAACTGCGCATGCACTGCATTTATTCAAGGTAATGTTGTGTCAAAGTAATAAACAGGATACATTCAGTCTGACTCAATCCTGACCGTGCCTAAAATGTTAATCATGCTGAGAGACGCGCCAGCAAACGTACAAAATGGGCACACGTGCACACGCACACACGCTTACCTCCCTGCAGGTTGAGCAGATGTGAGCTGAGCGACACAATTTGAGCGAGACAACCTGTCCTAGAGTTCCAACAAATCCCTCAAAAGTACAATGTCCTAGATTTTGCAGCGAGCGCAGCACAAATGTTCCAACTTTCTCAACAAAATCAGTTATCTTGTTGAGCCTGTAAACTCGTTCCCCAGGCCTTCTCATGCAGACGCTAATGCATGGATAATAACTGAAGTACCGTACTTTCCGACCTATTAGTCACAGTTTTTTTTAAACTAATTTTCATGTCCTGCGACTTATGGGGCGAAGCGACATATTTATGGATTTTTTCCCATATTTTTTAGACCAATATTTGGCTGAGATATGACAGTTTCCATTCATTCTGACAAAAAAATGGAGCAGTACAACTTTTGGCCGATAGGGGCGCAGTACCACTTTCGGCCGCTAGGGTCCACCGACCGTTCCCAGCTCATGTGTCCGACAGAAGCCTCCTCTGCTCGGACTCACTATGTCGCAGCCCGGCCTCCTGAACTCTGGAGGTAGGTCTGAACTAGTGTTTGTTAGCAAAATAGCTCATGAACCACACGACAGATTTTGATGAAACTTACAGAAAGTAATCACTGGATGGATATTTACAACCCATTAGCTGTAGGAGATGTTTGAGCTAAAATTCGATTTATTTATAATTTATTTTCGTAGCGCGCGACCGTTTGGAAGACGTCAAAGCGAAACAATATAAATCCAGCAGATTTGACCATTATGTGAATTTATTAAGGAAAGGTTAAGCTCAGAAAAACTTTTGCTATAATCTCAGCCAACAAATATATATATTTAAGTGTTTATTTTGCTAAATTTTAAAGAAATGCATCGGTCCCACCCGTGCGCGCGCACGTAGCGAAACTACTTTTTAAATCCAGCTGATTTGACAATTACGTGCATTTATCAAGGAAAGGTTAAGCTAAGACACATCTTTGCTATAATTTTCAGCAAACAAATAATTGTTTTTACTGTTAATCTTGTTAAAGTCTTTCTGTGCACGCTCCTGTGGCCGCCATATGCAACAGGGCGGTGATGCGTAACATACGCTTTGCGTCAGCGGAGACGCATAATAGATGCAATGTATACGGAGGTGCGACACGTTTATGGATTTTTCCAATTTATTGGACATATTGGACTAAAGCGAATTATGGGGCGGTGCGACTTAAAGGGCGGAAATTACGGTAGATGCTTTCTTGTGGAGAAGTCATTATGATTGTTTTCTGCTCATCTCACTCTCAAGAGATAAAGCAAAACAACATTGTAGCAATAAGAAGCACAAACAGAGGTGGACAGCGAGGAGCTGATTACAATGTTTAAAATGTGTTTATCTTATTTTATTTTATTCTTCTGGTTTTTGCAATGTGTTGATGAAACTCAATACTCTGCAATTTGTGGAGTCTCAAAACACAAACATCCAACCCCCCCATCTTTTCCTGCTTGTGATGATGGGTAGAGCCTAACTTGAGGGCGATTCCATAAACACACACTCCTACACAAACACACACACAAAGACAATGAGAAACTGGACCGTAGTGATGAGTCAGACAGCCGTGGGCACAGGTTGGCTGTGTTATCAGGGTAAATTAATGCAAAACAATGCCAAAAAGCTACAATTTAGAAATGTTGCTTTTTTATATTACAGCCACAAACAAAACAGACAAACATGTAAACATACAGCAGAAATAGAATATGTTTGCTTCGTTTCCTTCATTAACACTTCTAAAAAAAAGTAGTGAATCCTCAATGTACAGTATTCTTTCATTCTACTTTTGTTTCGGCGTCTTCCTCCTAATTGTCGGTTCATTTGGAGGGCAGTAGTATTTTTTTATTTATTTTTTTGGTGGAAAAGACTTCTCAGATTTCTGCAGCTATTTGGTGGATTTTTAAAAACCCTTATTATCTGCACCTCATTCACCAGTTTTGTTATACAAAGTCAAAACCAAATTTGCCTGATTTTTTTTTGTTTGCTTTTAAATCAAATTTAAGGTTAAAGATTGCAAACCAAATTGTTCAGTGTGGAATATTGTTCTCTGTGCAAGCAGTGATGGTTTTTATGTCCTGAATCAGCTGCAGACGTTCATCTGTGTGAATCAACATCACACACATAAGCTGCAGCCCACAGAACAACAGCCTTAATGCAAAGAGGCAGAAATGAATCATGGTTTTTCAGTTCGTTTTTTCCAGTTCCTTCATGTTTTTTTCTTCTTTGTCCCAAGTGTCAGTGGAATAAGTTTTTAAATAGCCCTTTGATATTTTCCATGTAGGCCACAGTCACTCACGGATGTGGGACAGCGTGCCGAATAAATAATGGTGGAGATATTTTTCCTTGTGTGTTTTTATCACTCTGCCTTGAACACATATAATAACTTAACCAAAACTCTTGGGGTTTTTCATGTACAGTATTAGGGACTGAAGAGGCATTCAGGTGCTCATTCTAATCTGAAATATTGACTAAAAACAGTCAGCTAATTGCTTTGATAAACAAGCTACTGTATGTATATGATGTTGACATCCAGAGTATGGGGAGAGCAGCGTTACACATTACAGAACTCCACAGGAAGTCTTTCCTCCCAGTGGCTATCAAACTTTTCAACTCTTCCTTTCTACAATAAAATTAATCCTGCATCATAATACACTTTAATGTTTTCACATTAAAACAATCCACACATTAGGCATTTCACACAAGTATGCACCTGACCTGTTTAGAACTTAATTGCTGGTATTTTTATATTCTCTGTTATTTTTCTATATCTTGTGTGATTCCTTGTGTATGTGCCTTTATACTAAAACTCTGGCATAACAATTTCCAGCGGGATTAATAAAGCTCTATCTTATCTTATCTTATCTTAGTTTGACCTTTTTAAGTGAGGCTCTGTGATAGTGAGCAGTGATTGTTTTACCTGCTGTGGATAACTATAAACAGTCCTATTATTGAGGAATAGACAAGAGCAAAGTGGTTTCCTGCTGTCTTCCAAGTTGAAAAATCCAAAGTGGTTCATGTGAATGCAGTTTGTAAATCATTTTTATTTATTTATTTTAATGATTTACAATTTTGCATTCCTCCTGCTACGTCTAGCTGTACTTGTTGCTCTTTTAACTTTTTAAATAACGGCAAAACTGAAAGAAAATACCACACATTGTCAACAGCGTAAAGGTTTATAACGTAGCGTTTGCTATGACTTATGGCAGCCAATAGTTTTTCAATCCATTTAGGATTAAACTTTATTTCTCTAAGTTAATGCCAGTAAGAAAATCATGATATTAAATATTGATTGTTAATAATTTCCCCAAAACACTAATAAAAAAAATCCAACCCATCACTGTAACAAGATTTTTTTCATTTTTAAGTATGGTACATCCTTACCGTACATGTGTGCCAATAGCCAGCAACGGTTGCTTCTGTGTGCAGCTTTAGCTAGTTGCACATCAATACTCAAGCTGATTAACTAAAGTTAATCAGCTGACAGCAGAGTATTGATGTGCAGAAACAAACAGAGCTCAGCAGTGAGTGATGACAGGAATATGACAGTAAGTCACTCAGCAAAGCCATAACTTATGAATCCAATAGCTTTAATGGACATGTGAGGACCACAGTGATGGATGCAGAGGACTGACTCAGCTGAACAAGGAGCTGCTGCTCCCTGCAGCCCTCTGTGGCTGTAGCTATTACAGTATATACTACCTCAGTTTGAAAAAAATCAAAAGCATAACTATTTCTACGTTTTCCACTGTGCAGACAGTGAAAAGTGATAATATGATCAATATGTGCATGCATGGGAAGATTAAGAATGGTGTTGGCTCCTGAACTAAAACTACTTTGGGGGTCCTATGTATTGCTGTATTACGGTATTATTATTTTTTTACTTCGACAAAATACAATAGTGATTACATGCACATTACCTTCAAAGTTTCCAGTGATAAAGCAGTTTCAGTTTTAATCAAATATCTAAAGTCTGAAACACAGAAACACTTTAGACCTACCATCTAAAAATGTAATGAAGCCAATTCTGTCACAGCCTACTTTTTTAATTAGCCACTGTTTCACAGACCACTTACAGAGTTGAACAGTTTAACTATTTAAACTTTTTTAAAAAGTACATTTTCTTGTGGACCAAATAATTTTAAATGGTTTTGACAATAAGAGAGGAAAAAGATCAAGTCCAGAATATCAGCAAAGCAAATAACGGGCAACACCGCAACAATCTTTTATAAATCTACATCTGCTTTTATTATAATTAAACAAGATTAAATAAAGCAAAATAAACTGTGGGGAGTGGTGGCATAGAGATTAGAGAAGGTGAGCCTGTGATCGGAAGATGGCTGGCTAAACTCCCGGCACCGACAACATCAAAATGTGGGTGGGATAGGTGAAGCACCCACACCTGTCTCCACCCTCATTTGCCCCCCTCTGAACCCTTAACCCCCACCATCTGCTCCCCTGGGTGCCCTAGATATCAGCTCTCTGCTCCACACAGAGGATTGTGGTAGCTCAGTGGTCTGTGGTTGTGTCAGGAAGGACATCTGGCGTAAATATAATTGCCAAGTCTTCATGCAACTCAGTTCGCTGTGGTGACCCCTGATAAAGGAAGAAGCCGAAAGAAGAAGAAGAAAAGAAAAACAAAGCAAAAAAAGTTGCAACTAAAGTTTTTGGTTAAGCATCTGGGATAAAGAATGCAGATCTGCAATCTGACTTTATTTGAACAAAAAAAAAGTCATTTGCTCAAATTTATACCCACAAAGTCATTTGGCATGGATATCAAGATAAAGGTGAATATACAGAATAATTACTTGAACTTCAGTCTTCAACAAAGACACTGGAATATTTAAAAAAAACTGATATGGCTCAGAATTACACAGTAAAGCCATTCGCTCTGTGCATGCATGGATTTTGTCCAGGTGCTCCAGTTTCCTCCCTGTTCTATGAAATATTATTTTATAAATGTTTTATGAATTTTTATTCATAAATGTTTTATGAAATATTATTTATGCAGGATCGAGAGATCGGCAAAACCCTTAAAAGAAATCACAACTCAAGAGACTTCACACAGGAAACTATTTTCTGCTTAAAACAAATGCTCTTTATTTTACCACAGAAAATCAATAGCAAGCAAGCCAGAAGCAAACAAGTAACACACTTACATCTCAAACTTCATACAATGGTTAAATACTCTTACCGTTTGACACCAAAGTGGATTGAGAGAGAGCTGTTTTCAATCCAAAGGCAGAGTGAGTGTTAAACAAATGGACGATTGCTCATCGCCGGCAGACTCTGAACCCTGGGAGCCCAGCCTGTCTCCTTTTATTCCTTTAGATGAGGATTGCTTGCGAAGCAGAGCTGGCCAGGCTCTTTCCAAAAGCAATCACCTAGTTTCAACAGGAACTGGACATTATCTTCAGGAACTGGAGTATCTCTCCCTCACCTCTAATCAAACTGTTATAACAAAACTCCGGAGATGATGAGATCAATAAACTGATTATACCTGTGATAATGAAATCAGCACAGTTTAACTTCTTGTCTCCTAGCTCCCCGGTAGTGACAGATATAGGAAAATTACACACAATGTCTGGACATTTCAGACTTTTAAGACTGATCAGAGAACAAACTTATTTATTCATTATTCATTCCACCCTCTGGTCTCTGATCAGTTCTGAAAATGTTCACCGTCCATTTTATTCAACAACTAATACATCAGAAACAGGTAGCGTTAATTTCAATGGTACTACCCCATGTATTCCTATTAATTTTGAATATGACTTTCATATTATAAAAATACATACAAATGTTAAACAAATTAACATAGCAAAGCACAATATTAATAGTTGCACGTCATAGGTTATGTTCATCTACGGCTTGAACCAATCACTGTGTAATTTCAAAAACCAATATTGAATCCAACGAGTGTCAGAAATGTTCCACAATCTTCTCCACTCATGGTTATGAGTGGTTACCACTCTTCGGAAAGGTTCCATTTGCACTTTTATATTTAATACTTACAGATTACATGTAGTCCGGTTTACCACCATTGGAATGTCATGTCCATTGAAACACTTCCTACATAAGTAGAAAGTACAAGGACTGCTCATATTCGTCACCACTTATGATTGATTCGCAGGACATTCAAAGTTATCCTGTTTTCTGACATGGTTCATCTGTTTCCATAGTAGTCGGCAAGGCCCCCTTTTTCGCCTCCAGGACACGTCCTGGTGTTGCGGAGGAGAGGTCGCCTAGCAACACCATGGCACCGATGACAACGAACGTGATGACCCATGAGGTGATACCACCCTCATGGCACTTTCCGGATTCGGCTATGCCATCCTCTGCGTGCCTCTGATCCTCCCACCAGCAGATGCCAAGGAAACACCAGGCTGTGGAAGAAACACAATGCTTTTGGACAAATAGAATGACAATGATTAGTTTTCCCTTAGATAAAAGGTTTCATTTTTACTTTCCCCACCAAAACTGATCTGACCTGTAGGGGTCTCTCTACCCCAAACTCAAAATGTCCCTGTTTTAAATGGACCATCATACCTGCCAATAAATCCATGCCCAATATCCATTATTCAAAACTTAGCAGGTCTGACAGATCAGGGTACAGCTGTGACTTTCTGTTTTTCACCTTTCCTTTTTTCTTTTTCTGTTTCACAACTCGCAACCTCACTGCTTCATTGTCCTCTGAAGACTCAGAGTCAGAGGACTTTCTGTTTTTCTCCTTTCCTTTTTCCTTTTTCTGTCTCACAACTCGCAACCTCACTGCTTCATTGTTCTCTGAAAACTCAAAATCAGAGGAGACCTCCGCCACTCTAGTGGTCTTATTTTTGTTCCTGACCATCTGTTCAGGTTCACACGGAGGTGCAGAAGGAACAACAGAAGTTTGAAACACATCTCTCAATGCTTGAGTCAGATGTTCTACATCTCTCAATGCTTGAGTCAGATGTTCCACATTGAATCTAGCACATTGGATTTTTAATGCCTTTTCCTGACATCGTTCTCTCAACTCTTCTGTTGGTAATCCATCTATTTCAGATATTGGGACCCCAGACTGTATTAAAGCTTTCCATAAAGCAGAACGAGTTGGTCCCTGTGCATTACTTCGAGCGTCCCTTTCTGGCCCATGACCCACATGTTGAAAACATACTCCTGTTTTTCTACTTTTCCTGTTCCCCAGTCTCCCAGTGTTCCTAACTCCATGATTTGGCTACAAACTTCAGACATAGTGACATCAGGAGCCCCCAACATTACAGTCAACATTGCGGAGCGATAGTGTACAGGGGCTTTTCTTATCAATTGATCCCTCACAGCCTTTGGAATAGGTAACAGCTGATACTGATCCACAGCAGCAACAGTTAAAGCATCCCTCACACACAATCGAACCAATCTTTGTACACACTTCCGAAGAGTGACCCACTGTCCTGTTATCTCTGGCCAGTCAGTGAGAGCTGGATAAACCTGGTGAAAAGCTTTAGCATAAACATCAAATAGAGATCTAGAATCATTCCCTAAATCTCTCACTTCTCTGCGGAAATCAGCATTCACTGTAGCTTCAGTGGACAACCCAGCAAAAGACATCCCATCCCTTGCATCTATTTCCACCTGTCCTGCTCCTTCCTCAATTAATCTTGACAACCACACATCTGTATGTTCTCCCGGCTGCTGACAGAGCCTCCTGGACAAGTAAGCTATTCTTCCTGAGTGTAATCCTCAATTATCATTCTCAGTTCAAGCTGTGGTTGATCTTGTGGGACAGCATCCATAACTTGTACAACATTCTCATAAACAAGTTGACCATCTGTGTCTACTCTTGCTTGTAAGACATCTGGTCTCACTATCTATTCCTGCCTTCTCCGCTGCACTGGTTTCACACTTTTACTACGGGATGAGGAGCGTAATGAGGAATTAGTGGACTCTTCTTCTTCATCACTTACATTATCTTCCCACAAATTTCCATCCCAGCTAGAGGAATTCCATCCCGTTCCTAACTCAGCTACAAAAGCCCATACTCTTTTGGATGATACAGACCGTTTCGTTTTTCTCTTTTTTTCTCTTTTTAACATAGAAACCTGAACCATTGCTTCCTTAGCAATCCGGGCCATGTTTTCTAGCTGTGTAGTTAACAACTGCACATGCTGACGCTGTAATGAAGAGGCCAACTCAGCTTCTTCTAATGCTTTTCTCTGTTTCAAAACTTCTGTTTGACTCTGTTGATTTATTTCATTCTGCCGTTTCCAGGCAGCGGCACAAACCCACAAATGTTGTTGCAGCCCTTCTACAGGCGTTTTCTTTTTCACATCTACTACTCGTAGAACTTCTAACAAAGTCTCAGGGTCTCTGTCTCATAGAGACCCTTCCCAATGCTCGGAGCGTCCCGCTCCATCTCTCAGGCACAATGCTATAGACTGATAACAGGGTATTTCCCATTCTGGTACTATTTCAGTCTTTTCCTGTGTCTTATCTCCCTTCGCTGATTTTCTCTTGAAAATTCCTTTGAACATTATGCAGTCTCTCTTTGTTATCCTGCCGACAACGCCAAAAAATGTTCTATGAAATATTATTTTATAAATGTTTTATGAATTTTTATTCATAAATGTTTTATGAAATATTATTTATGCAGGATCGAGAGATCGGCAAAACCCTCAAAAGAAATCACAACTCAAGAGACTTCACACAGGAAACTATTTTCTGCTTAAAACAAATGCTCTTTATTTTACCAAAGAAAATCAATAGCAAGCAAGCCAGAAGCAAACAAGTAACACACTTGCATCTCAAACTTCATGCAATGATTAACGCTTAAACAAAGACTCTTACCGTTTGACACCAAAGAGGATTGAGAGAGAGCCGTTTTCAATCCAAAGGTAGAGTGAGCATTAAACAAACGGACAATTACTCATCGCCGGCAGACTCTGAACCCTGGGAGCCTAGCCTGTCTCCTTTTATTCCTTTAGATAAGGATTGCTTGCGGAGCAGAGTCGGCTAGGCTCTTTCCACAAGCAATCATCCAGTTTCAACAGGAACTGGACATTATCTTCAGGAACTGGAGTACAGCAACCCCTCGAGTTACGTCAGGGATAGGGACCTACGTGTGTGACTTAGGTCGATTTTGCCGTACCTCGCGGACCAAAAACACATGCCTATCGTAGGTCCGCGTTTCTGACATAGGTCGCGGTTATACCGCTAACGGAGCGCCGCACACATATTTAATGGCATGAGACTGAACAAGCAGACATACTAAGGCCATAAACACGCACAGAACTGCACAATAAATAAAAAATATAATGTCTTACTTTGAGCCGGTGGCCCCGACTGCCAGGCGGACATTTGCGGCGAGCTCCCGGCCGCAGATGGATCCTCCGCGGCATGTCGGCTCGGTGTCTTCGCCTGTGTTAGCTGCTTTGTTAGCTGCTGTCGTTAGCATGTCGGGCGGCGTTGTGGCCGCCGATCGCGGGGCGATCCGCGGCTGCTCCTCCGGACCTGAGACGTCCACAGAGTTGACCGAGTGTTTCCAGCTCATTTATCCGTATGAGGCAACCCTGATCGGGCACACGGAGCCAGCTGACAGTAGCCTCCGGAGCTCCATTGCAGTACTGTACAGTTGTAAAATGGCGACCGGAAGTGGCGAGCGGAAACCGGAAGTTGCGTAAATACGATTAATTTCTTATCAAAACGTAAAATTAATAATTATACTTTATTTATAAAGCCATTTAAAACAACCACAGCTGCAACAAAGTGCTATACACATGAAATTAATAACTTTTAAACACAAAAAAAAAATAATAATAATAATTTTTTTTTTTTTTTTTATCATATTTTTATTAAATATGATAAAATCGTAAGTCTGAGTTGCCGTAGGTCGCAGGTGTCGTACCTCGAGGGTTACCTGTA
>JBBPBX010008642.1:30148-45733 GCA_038048925.1 Garcialebias charrua
AAAAAAACGGAGTGCTGGTCCTGCAGCCTACAGCCCACCAGGAAATCTGCAGAACATCGCGCAGCCACGTAAGACCAGAGTTTAATTTGCTCGTGACAAATTCCTTCATTTCCTCATCATTTGAGTCATGGAGTCAGTGGAGGAGGAAGCGATCACTTGACTTTTGGCAAAAAAAAACAAAAGGCCAGATCAGGGATGAAAAAGAGGAATTTAATACATTTGTGTCACCTACAAAAGAGTCCGGCGCCAGGCAGTTTATTGTGAGACGCGCTCGCGTACGTAAAATTTGAGCTTTGCGCGTTCGTGCCCTGCGGGGCTATGCTTGTGCCTCTGCGTACGTACGGCGTAGAGCGGCGTACGGCCGAACGCAGAGCTATACACAATGCTGTTATTGCTAGTATCACTCAGCCCTCTGTGAATAGCAAACAACCATCAGGGTGCTAACCGTCCATCGTTAGGCTGATGGTCCTCCTTGATCATGTGAGCAGCTGGTTTCAACTGTCAGCAACAAACTGGTTGATCCACTGTGAGAGGGTGCTATTTATAAGACTGAGCTGAATACAGCATCTCAGACTGAAGAAGTCTTTCGGACGAAAGACGAAACGTTTCTACAGTTTTTTTTTTTTTTGCTTCGTTTTGTTTTTTGGAATGTCCAGAGGACCAGACTTCGCTTTCTTAGATCACGATAGTATAATATCTGAGCCATATCGCCCACCCCTACGTGTAACTTAATTTTCTTCTTGTTAGAATTGATATTTACGAAATAAGTACCGAAAAAAGAACCGCCTAGGAACAGACACTGAAGTGAAGGTACCGGTTTGTTTAGAAATGTACCCAGCCCTAGATTTGTAATTGTTTGCATGCCTTTCACCAAATTTTAATACAATAGATTAAATATGAAACAATCATTACATTATATAATACTGTATATACTGTACAAAGCTTTTACATTCAAAAACTCTTACTTTATACAGTAATGCAACTGATTTTGCCATTTTTATTCTTAAGTAATTTATATGAGATTTCCATGTCAGCTTCTCATCAATAATGACACCCCCCAGATTTTTTCCCATTAACGATTAATTTCAATATACCGGTACTGGCAATTTTAAAGTTGTTGTTTGAAGTTAAAACGATTAATACAGGTAGTCCTCGACTTACGAGCACATCAACATATGAGGTTCCGGACTTACGAATATGCATCTAATAAAAAATAAATGGGGCGGCCGTGGTGTAGTGGTAATGGCAGTCGTCCCCCGATCGGAAGGTTGGAGGTTCGAATCCCGCGTCCGCCCACCATGTGTCGTTGTGTCCCTGGGCAAGACACTTAACCCCGAGTTGCTCCCGGTAGGTCTGGATGGCGCCTTGCAAGGCAGGCTACCACTACCGGTGTATGAATGGGTGGATGGCTGGTATTGTAAAGCGCTTTGGGGCTCCTCACAGGGGGCTGGAAAGCGCTATATAAATAAGCTCCATTTACCATTTACCATAAATTAAAAAAAATATGAACGAATACATGTTGTCAATCAACCTTGATTTTAATAATTGGATCCAGCCCTTATGAGAAGCTGAATGGGCCTAGATTCACATGAACCAAGTTTCAGTTAAATGAAGTGTTGTCCAGACAACCACTTTTTTATGGGATCATAAAGAGGTACCTGGCCAGAAGCTGGCTGCAATAAAGTAATATTAGTATGTAACTAAGGTTGATTTATGTTTATCTCAGATAAAGATCCCATGGAAACTTAGATATGTTCCATGGGAACGGAGGGTTTATTGCTAACATCAGAAAAAGGGGCAAACACAGAGCATGTCATAACAATAAGAAAGAAGAGATGGTTTCTACTTTGAATATAAATATAATCATGTGATTCTTTGATAATTATACAATGAATAAGGATATGGTTAAACTTGTTTTGTAAGGATCCCTTTCTAACAATTGAATCATGTGTTTAAATGTACTATGAGTCTAACAAATGTATGATGAATCTGATGTGACTGTCAAAAGAGGAACTGGAACAAGAGTGTAAACAATCTGTGGTAAAGTGTTCGTCCTTTGCTTAGCAACACGCCAGAGGCTTCGAGCAGAAAGGTTTTATTACCAAATAAAGGTTTTATTACCAAATAAGGAAATAACAAAGAGATAACTCACAGCCAGGACTTTATTGGGCCTGCCTGAACACGCACTAAAAGTGACCAATGAGAACAAGGTTTCTCCCCCCCCCTCCAGTAGAAGGGGGGACTGAAGTGTATAAAAAGTCCTGAATTTGGCAGTTGAGGGCTGATGTTCACCCTGAAGTCGAAGTATCCAGATGCTGACGACTGACCTCGGAGAAGAAGACGGACAAGCTGCCCAGCTGATCCTAGAGGGTACCGGTGATCCGTGAGGGGGATCTCAACTCTTTTCCTTCGGCCGAAGGGATTGAGAGAGCATTTCCCTCCAGAACTCAGCCCGGATCTGAAGACCTGATCCCTCTGTTCTGACCAGCTGAGGGCACGCAGAGGCGAGCCTTACCTACGAAGGTGAGGAGATTGCTCTTAGCATTTACTTATGGAACTCCAGAGTTCCTAAACAAAAGTTATGCAATGAGACGCTTCTCAAATCCTGTCTTATCCGAGAACTTAATTCAAATTAGATTAACAGCAGATAAAATAGCCGATAGAAAGCCAATTAGCTTCTCCTATCTACTCGCTCGAAGCTGTAGGCGGTTGCTTGAGTTTAAGGACAAATACTATTACTGGATGAGGATTTAGATCGAGGAAAGCGAAGGTTGGGTAGATCCGAAAAGAAGACAAAGAAGACCAAGAAGACAAAGAAGAAGGAAAATCACTTGTCCACCCCAAAGGGACCTGAGGGGGGACAACTATCCGAAAATCCCCTTCCTAAGACGAGTATCCCTCATCAAGATCAAGAGTCTATCCAGTTTATTGTTCCTTATATCTAAATACTTTCATGTACTCAAGTTAATATTTTGTATTGCTATGTTATAACGCTGTTCCTATGCAAAATTACTCAAATTAAAGAGCAGAGCAAAACGTAAAACTCTCGTCTCAGTTTAATACATTTTGTTCTGGATTCCAAAAAGCTTGGTTCAAAGGAATAACATCATTAATATGAGGTTTTAAAAGGTTAAACATTAGCACAGTGAGTAAATAAAACATCGCCCTAGGGTCCGATCTCCTGGACCCTAAAAAATACTGGCCCTTTTAACAATTACAAAGCTCACCGGAGAGAAGCCGCCGTTTAATAATAGTTCTTTACTCCAACCTCTCCAGTCCCCGGCAGCTAAGGTGGAAAGACGAGTAAAGTGAGAACAGGGCAGAGACTATTAGATGAAGGCGGTGAACCGTCCAGTTGAATTCTCTCATCAACAAGCCTCAAGTCGGAGCTGATCCCCGCAGTCACAGGTAATACCCAGACTCAGGGACTAGTTCGAGAGACCCTCTTGGAAGGTAGGCTTCAGTAAGAACCTGTTGCGATCCACGCGGCTAGCTTATTGACCCACAGAGCAAGACAATGTACAGTACTGTACAGTCACCAAGCACTTAGCCTATCCTAACACAGTTTTTAAAGATGAAGGAGTGAGCTGAATTGTCTCCCTTTCACATAAAGTGAAAGTAGCTCCATTTATGTGAATGGAGCCTGCTGGGGAGGAGGGAGACAATTCACTCCTTAACTGTTAGGATAGGCTAAGTGCTTGGTGACTAAGGCTGAACGATTTTGAAAAATAATCTAATTGCGATTTTTTTTAATACCTTCAAGTATTTATCAACAAACAGAAGCAATAAATCAATCTGTTTTATAATAAATGTCAGATTTATTTAAAGCAGAGATAAAATAAAGCAAGCAAATGTATGACTTTCAGTAGCCTAAAAATGATGAAAAACTAACTTTGGTCAA
Source organism: Garcialebias charrua (assembly GCA_038048925.1). Taxonomy (NCBI): domain Eukaryota; kingdom Metazoa; phylum Chordata; class Actinopteri; order Cyprinodontiformes; family Rivulidae; genus Garcialebias; species Garcialebias charrua. Next base: position 34,050 of record JBBPBX010008642.1, read on the forward strand.
GTTTCACAAATCAGAAAAACGTTTCACAAAGCTCAAACTTAGTTTTATATATTCTTCTATTACAGGGTATATGCAGAAATTCTAGAGTTGAATTAAATACCTTTTAATACCATCAAAATATTTTGTAATACCATCACGGCACCGAGCTGTAACCGTAGCGGCAACCTGTTGTATTTCAGTTCCATGCAACTAATTGTAAAGTGATAAGATTACTGTCATTTTCTTCCTAAACTTTGGTAGTAAATGTAGTTTTATAACAATTACTGGATACAGTACATCAATTTGCTTCTTGCCTCAATAAAAGCGCTGACCTATTTGTTATTTAAATCTAACCCAAGAGAAAAAGTTTAATAGGCTCTGTGCACAAGTGTCGTAAATCACTTGCGCATTGACAGGAAGTCGGCTTCCCAGCTTTCGGTCTAAGCCCCGTTCTCTGTTTACAAGAGCTGCCCAAGACACAAGTATCAGCTATGTTCATCGTATCGTTGATGTCTGGTCCCCTGCTCCGACAAGCAAACGTAATAAGGGATTTAAATTGCATATCTCAAGTTTCCTGCACAACTATGAGGGTAAGTAACGGTAGTTTAATCGCGTTGTGTTGTTGCTACCTGTTAGCGGCTAACGTTAGCCTATTAGCAACGCAATCTTTTTTTTGTGTACTCACGTTATAGAAACAGCTTTTCCACACAAACAAAACGGCTCATATTTTGTGATCCTTCTACAAACATGCTGCTCTTCTCAGTTTCATGCAAAAATCAGGACACAGGTGAAGTTGTTGTCAGGGCTCTGTGTCAGGTCCATGAAGAAAGCTGAAAAACCTCACCGTAGGGTGAAGCTAGGATTGTTCAGATGACAGTTTTAAAATTGCTGGTTCAGTAACCCCACATTCCTGTTAATGGGGATTTAGCTAAGATGGTAATTAAATGTCAGTGTGAGTCAATCTAGTACATTCAGCTACATGTTTACATTCTTGGTCTAATTATTTTGACTTATTTTGTGTTTTTATGCAGCTCTCAGAAACTAAAGTCTTCACTCCCTCATGTGCACCTGCTGCTGAGAACCATATCACACCTGGGCAAAGGTAATGTTTTCTCCATAGAGACTTGATTTTACTTCAATTTTTATTGATTTTACTTCATTTTTTATTGATTTTACCTGTTTAACTTGTCATTTTATTGTATATTAAATTGAGTTTTTAGTTCACTGTGTGTTAGTGTACTGACATGTAAATACTGTACACACTAATCTAGGTTCTGCAGGCTCTGTGCTGCACAAGATTCATATATCTCGCCTCTTTGCTGCAGAAGCCTGGTGTTGGAGGAGAACCACCTTCCTCCGCTTCCACACAGAGTCTGGTCTTCACCAACTCCCACCATAACCAGCAGCCGCCCCCGAGCTGCAGCACAAGATTTTGATGGCCGCTACAGTGACACACAAGTTATCCTGGACTGTACAGAACTACGGTGTCAAACACCTTCATCCCTGCTCCTCCAGAGTAAAAAGTCTTCTCTTTGGTCAGGAAATGGAGATATGAAGTTTGACAGAAAAGCTGATGGCACAGTCTTGAAGAAAAACAAAATGCTGTCATTTACTTATATTGACATTGTCTTACATTTGTAAGTAGATATTCTTGATGGAAACATGTTGTACTGTTTTCTTTGGAGGTAAATAAAAATAAATGTCACATTTTTGTAAGTGCAGTACCTAAACATTTTATTGACCACTGTATTTTGGTATGTGGATATCTTTTAAATTAATTTTGTTATTGTACCTATGTAAAATAAAAAAGTTTTTTGAGAGGTCCAACTTTGAAAAACCTTGTTTATTTGATAGTGTCAAAAACAGGGTAAAGTTAAACAAACATATTAATCAAATGCCTTAAATGAAAATTACAGATATATTATCCATTCAATTGGATTTTTTTTTAAATTATTGTTAGTCTTGTTTTATAGCCACAGTAACAACAACACAATATCCTCTGTATTTCAATATTTGAACACTTTAATTGTGAAATAGAAGGTCAAGATTTTGCAGGTAAGAAATCATATGCTAAAAACCTTTAAAATAAAGCTTTTATTGATTTATGGAATCTGCTACGAAGTAGGTAAACAGATTAATGAGGGCTGAAAATTTTACAAAAAAAATCTTGTAATTGCTTTGACTGATAAGGTATTTAGCAGCAGCCAGAACCAGGCCAGCCTGTGCTGATGTGTTGGGGCGCAGACGACGCTGAAGAAGGGCTGCTTGTTGAGATGGACGTGCCAGAGGCAAGGAGGGGCTGTCTCTGANAGACATTTTGATCATTACTGCAGTCTGTCAGCAGACTTTATTCTCACTGCCAGAGTTATGATCTGAATGTGAAATTTTTTTTTCCTCCCAGAACCAACAGTGGGAACTTTTCTGAAGAGGAGAACAGGAGGGCATTTCCCCAAAAAATTTCCTTTACTTTGTTTATTTTTCTGTTTTGCAATTTTCCAATTTGTTGGCAGCTACCTCGAAGCATGTTTGTGTTTGATGACCAGCATAGGGATACACATAACCCACAACACACACACTTACACACTTCCTTTTGCTTGTTTTTGCGGTTAAAGTCGTTTAACAGTGTCTCCCTGGAGATTTGGTCCTATTTGCATAGTTCGTCTGGAAAGCATTTCCACTGCTCCATTCCCAGGTTTATCAAATGTTTGGTGTGTGAGTAATTGTGAGCGTGTGAAAGAGGAAACGCCAGAGAGGCCAAGGCTTTGTAGGCATCTGAACATACTGAATGAAAGAGGCTCCTGCAGAGATTCCTCATCGGTTAAAATGCAATTTAACGTTTTGTTGCCACCCTGTGATGTAAGAACCATGATTAAAGTTTAATCTGTCATCATTTATATTCAAATAAATGTGTTGCATGAGTTATCTGGGGATTTGAAGCTTTGCTGCATTAAATATTTAAGATACAATATCCCTCCTCTATACATGGAGTGCAATAACTGTGTATTTTAAGCTTCTTAATCTCACTAAACTCTAATATGTCACACTACTTGATAGGATGATTACATGCTTAATTACAGGTGTTTACATCACATGCACAAAATTGAGGCCTGTGGGCCAGATCCAGTTCATCTGACAATGTCATCTGGCAAAGGAGATCATATATTAAACATCACCTGTGAGTGTACAGTACGCTATTGCTACTACATGTCCCATGATGCATTGGATCCCAAAAGCTGATGAACTTGCTGCTAAGAAAAGGTACAAGAGCATATCAGAGCCACAGAGGCTGCTCTAACTTATGTCGATTTGTTTTGCTTTCTCTCATAATGCTTGTAGTTGTAGCTGTTTGGATTTTCACCGAGGGAATGTTTTAGGTTTTGAAGACTTGTGATAAAATGTTTTCTCTAGAAATATGATAAAATACAGTACAGTATATCATCCATAACATCAAAGTCAAAACATAAAATATTGAATGACACAACGAAATGGTTATAAAAGCATTACCATACGTTTATTTCATTTTTAGCCTTCAATGTTAATTCCAGCAATTTATGAGCAGCCATGTTGAAGTGTAATGTTTTAACTAAAACAGAGGGTTCACAATATCTGGTTTACTGCACACTGGGTCAAGCTGAGCAGCCTACTTGATAAATCTGACAGACATCCCTTTAAATCCTCTAAGTGTGTCTGAATCATGGCCATAGTGAGTATGATACAAGGTTTTTGGAGGTGGTTCTTTCTGTTGAATGAACTGATAGGTTTAACTGAGGCATTAGTGTTGGGGATGTAAGAGCTTTATAATGTTTTAGGTTCAGAGGTTAGGGCCTTAGTGTAGAATGGTAATCCTGGAGGATTATGACAGGAATCTGGTAAATATCTGAGGAAATCCCTCCAAGGGACTATCAGATTCTTTATTTTATTACATCCTCTAACTTTGAATCTATATGTGGTTAATAAATGGAGGTTCATGACTTTGTAAATAAATTAGGAAATAAATATCATTTATCTGATGGAAATTATTATCAATTACTAACTGATTCTGTGGGTTATATAAAGCTAAATGTTTGGACAAAGTAAAGCTTTGATGTTTGATTTCTGATTAGGTAAGCCACTATGTACAGTAGTAGCTTATAGTTTTGCATGGCATAATGTGTAAGATATATACCGGTAATACTCATTTTGTGATGATTAATGTAACCAATCCCCTCAAACAGGGTTTTGAGTCATAAGATTAAAAAAAAAGAAAATCACAAAGAAATCTATAGCTGAACAAAAAAAAAATCCACTTCTCATCTGTACCTCTGGCAACTATATGAGTGAGCACATTCTTTTATTTATTAAGCTAGTGCTTTCCAGCTACTACATTCAGATTCTGGCTCTCCTTGAGGCCAAATAGCCAAATGGAAGACATTCAATACCTTTCACTGCGACGGGATTCCCTTTGGACGAGAGAAATTGCGCCCACACTCACACAGAGAACACACACAGCTGCCAAAGGGCTCTCCCTGCAGATGAGCTGGGTCATTTTTCATTACCTTAGCTCAGAGGAATCATAGTAATGGAGTCCAGTCACAACCAACCAAAGCTTTGGATTGATAAATCCCCACTGCAGAGAACCGTGAAAGGCAACTAGACAGGCTAAAAGATAATAGTTCTTTTTCGTTTCGCTGTTTGTCAATACTTCAAACTAGATCCTGATGAAAGATGGGTAACTGTGTTAGTCTGCACTCTGCTGTCACCTAAGTCTCCCTGCGCCTGTTTTTCATTAATATTTATTGTATTGTCTCTTTTATTTTTGTTCTGGCCTTCTACTTTTATCCTTTTCACATACTCCCCTTGTGAATTCCTCACCCCTTTGCTACACTGCTGAAGCATTTGTTTGTGTTTCCCCTCTGAATACGTGTAGCTGTACTGTTCGCATACATGTTCCCATGTTACATCACCTAAACCGGTATAGCCTGAGGGGAAAGAAAAGTGCAGAAGGGTGCAGTATGTGGGGAGAACGGAACGTATTGTGTTTTGGTAAAATCTCAAGTGCATTTTGACTTTGTAGACCAAAGGACTTGATGTGGGTTTTCCTGTACGGTCATTTCAGGGTTTTGGTGTTAATTTCAATCAGTTTTCCTTGGTTCTAGTTTCTGTGTCTGTCCTTAGTTCATTACTACTCTCAGGTGTTTTCTGTTCAGTCAATTACTCTCCAGCATTTAAGAAGCCTTTCAGTTCTGTCACTTGTGGGATTATTGGGTACAGTGTTTGTACACTGGCCATTATTTGTTACCTGTGTTTGGACCAGTACTTTCTACTCTATGGCTTTGAAAGATCTCTTGAATACAGATGCTTTAAATAAAAAATAATAAATAAATGACACATTTTTGTCATCTGTGTATGTTCCCTTACTTGACAGACGAAATTGGCCTCTGCATTTAACCCAACCACCACCAGGTGGTGCAGTGAGCAGCCGTGGTCAGCGCCGGGGAGCTGGGGAAAATAGATGTGCACTCATAGACACCCCAAGGTGTGCCGTGGCCGGGGTTTGCATTTTATGCTGGATCTGTACCCTATTTCCACCTGAGATACAATGTGATACTTTCTTCTGTTTACCATTAAGGTACTGTTTAAATCACTTTGTGAGGAAAGTCTTCACTCCATGCCTTTTAACCTTGAGTTTATACCTTTGAGTCGTGTATTTGTCTACAGTTTTTAAACTTTGTGCAACAGTGCATTATCTTCTTGATGCCTTAAATTATTTCCACAGTATACAGTACTGTACTGTGAAAATGTTTTCAATTACCTATACATGTATTTTCCTTACACTTACTTACACAGCCAGACTTTATTGTAATCTACTTTGTCCCGATCAATAGTTATTCAACCTTTTTGAAAGTCTTTCAAAAGTTTTCTTTTAACTTATGCTGTTTTTTAACTCTTTTTCTGTCCTGTCCTTGTACTTTAGTGTGCGCTTGAAAAAAAAGTGGAGTAGAAAGGAAGTGTCAGGTCTGAAAAGAAGTGAGCAAACATCTGAAATGAACATCTTTATGAAATAAGACCTGACCAGAGAAATTATCTTCTATGCCAAGTTTTTCCACTAATTACTTCCTAAAAATCAATATGTTGACACTTTAGTAGTAAATCATAACTGCCCAATTGTTTTTTTCATTGGTATTTTCTATAGATTCAACTAAAGAATTTGGAACATTCTGTATCTTTGTGAGAGATTGTTAGTAAAGTGTGTAACAATACACTCAAAAACTGTTTATTTGCTAAGCTATATGTTATCTGTTGACCCAACACTGTTTCTTTCCTTTAGTTTTGATTATGTATGCCTGAATTTTTGCCTGATTTATGTCTAAGTTTAGTAACTTAACAAACAAACAAACAAAATTCTTGGAAATTGGTCAGGCACTTGACAAAAACAAGTTGAAAATGTAGAGAAAGACCTTCAGAAATTCTGGAAAAAACTATTGATCATGACCACTTTAAAAGACTACTATGACTCTATGTTGGGAATAAGTAGGCCTGTCACGATAACAAATTTTGCTTGTCGATTAATTGTCAGAAATTATTGTGATAAACGATAATATTGTTTGAAATTTTACAATAATTAGTAATTACCGGTATTGTCAAAATTAAGAAGACATGTTGGTTAATTTGTTTTGAGTGTTGTACCTTTTTTGGACCACCGGATGGCAGTATAAGACTGTATGAACTGAAGGATGGATGGTGAGGGAGCGAGCAGTGTGTTTCCTTAAGAAAAATGGGAGGGAGGCCCCTTGACATGACATGGACTGACTCTTTGCTTCTTCTTTTTTTTTCAGAGAAAAATAACTTTTTACATGAAGGCACTGGTTTCAACCACAAATTTTGGAGCTTCGACAAGACAGAGTTTTTTTCCCGAGGTCGACCTGTTAGCTTTGCTCGTAGCTTAGCTGCTTTTACCGATCCAAAAACACGATTTTGGACGGTTAAAACAGATTTTAAAGAGAAAAAAGAAAGGGAGAGGTTAGTGAAGAGCACCGGAGTTGAGCCTTTTGTCATCCAGTGTCCAGTAGAAAGAGAGAGACATGAAAAAACAATAAAGTCGATAAATGAAAACGAAGTCAATAATTTTAATTTATCATGAGATTAACTGATTTATTGTTTATTGCGACAGGCCTAGGAATAAATGTTGACATGCATATGGGTGTGTTTGTGTGTATGACAGTGATGACTATTTTTATAGCATTCAGCTAAAAAGTAAATGGTTTAAAAGCCCAAGACCTTCTGTGTAGATGGAAGCTCACAGAGGTCCTGTAAAGCCAATGCAACGTTGGTTATTGGTTGTCTCCCTTATTAAACTGGAGTCCCCATACCAACCCCCCTCCCCATTACACACACAATGGCAAAATTACTAAAGAACCTTGAAAACGGGGACGTTTTTCAACTTCTATCCCCTGCTGTTCTGGTCTCTGGGTACATGTTTAATGAACCAGTAGAACGATAACACACAGACACTTTTATGTAGGAGTTTGCACATAGCTCTGTTCAATATTCAGGAAGATAAGTGATTAGAGTGTTTGGTATTTTCTTCAGTCACAGGATAGGGGATAGAGGCCACTGTAGTTCAACTGCTCTGCTTCACTCAGTGACCTTGAATTCATGCCACAAGCTGTGTGCCCCAGTGATGGCTTGTGCGTCTGCTGTTTATTTGCATATGAGGTAGCAAAAACAAAGACCAAGGAGGCCAGACATGAGGACAGGGTAAAATGGAAGATTCACCAGTCAAAGTTTAGTAAGTTTACAAGCTAAAAGAGAAACACACATTTATGCTATCACCAAAGAAGAATCAAACACTTCACTCTACGTCATGCTGTGTGCATTGCTAGTGGTATCAGTGAACACCGGGTCACTTGGGTCCACAGTGATTTCTCACTGTGTGAATTATAGATGAGGAGAGGAGGTGTAGGAGTAAAAGATCCTTCCCTTGTGAATGACTCACACAGCCAGTCCACATCCTGGTAGATCAGCCATTCCATAATCACCAAGACTGTGTTTCATTTAGATAAAAGACCCGGGGACATTACATCACTGGTACCTATTCATCCTGAAAGACAGACTCCCCTTTCTTAGTTTGGCTGCAAAACTTCTTTATCCCCATAATATTGTTCTAGCATTACTAGGTCAGCTCCATGTCATCAAATCCACAAAACAAAAATACGCCAAACATTTTATAGTACACATAATGGATTTGTTAACCCAAAGATTCATTGGTGATGGAATTTAAAGAATGCCCAATCAGTGTCAGAGCCCGGGATGTCATCTCTGGAGACATTTTCAGTGGTCTTGTTCAAAAATCTTATGTTTCTTGGATGACTTCAGGCTTTATATGAGTGCTTTTGCACATGTATTGATGATATTGTTGCTGTTTTTAACCACCATTTTTATGTCAGAACCAGAGCGATGAAGACAAGAGAGGGAAAAAGAGGACATTAGTAGCAGAGGACATGGTCATGAAAAAAATGTTGTTTTACAAGTAAGAATTTTGATATGGAACAGAATATTTGTGAATGGATTAAAAGCATTCGGTATGACAATTTTATGAAAAAACTTTGAGACTGAAGAAAATAATTTTAAACTATCAGAAAATCAGTGAATCTCATAATGTTTTGATTACAAGACGGTGAACCCCACATTGAGGTCAGTGCTCCGATGTAGAGCTTGCAACAAGTGTGGGGTCTTCAGAAGGTCACTAGGGATCAAATCTATGTAAAAGAAAAACTGTCACATCTTTAGCCTTATCAGTTATAAAAAATTAAAAGCATGGCCAAAAATGAATAACTCTGGTGTCATATGTATTTACTTCAACCAGCAAAATAGTTGAGGTCACGTCTTTTCCACTTTTATTTTTTAAGCATAAATCTACTTTTTTCAGTCACTGAGGCTCCTCTGGGTGCAAAACATCAGTTGAGATGTCAAGACTGATTTAGAATTGTATGAATTCAGCACAGCAAAAAGTATAAATGACACAATTTACATAAAATACTGTTCTTTATGTTCAACGAGTGTGCTTCAACACCTTGCATCAGGTAAAAATTTCATTTAGTTTTTGAAAATTTGAAGTCTTCATCTGTCAGTTATGATTCCAATAAAGAAAATATGAAAGTGTGTGGGTGTGTGTGTGGTGGTGGTGGGGGGTGGGGGTAAAAGTCTGGGAATGGAGGTTTATAGTAAACTGAGAACAAAGCAGAGCACAGAAATATGTTTGTTTGAAGTGCCAGTATGTTTCTGATTTTAAAAACGGTCTAACTGGAACCACATTTCAGTCCGAAAAGTCACTCATGGGCAGAGAGGGTGGAGCTCAGACGCACACACAAACAGACATGGACACACACTCACACACTCTTGAACAAACAAAACAGATCAGTCATTTCTCTAGACATTCCTGGCTGCCTTTCCCTGACCCTCCCTGTTGCATCTAACTCTGCCACTATACTGTACCAGCAGTTCTAGAAGACGTAATTTTGCCCTGCTTTTGATTTTCCATCAAGCTTTCATACACCCATCGAATTGTGCTGAAGATGTAGTCTGATGAATGTTTTATGTGACTTAAATAGGTGGTGTCACGTTAAAATATAGTCATAAAGCCTTTTCAGATACACCCAGAGAAGCTGAGTGGGTCTGCTTGAAGTGTGATGCATTTTAAAACGGTGTGTTTTTCTTAGTTTCTATAAATATGTAAGGAGTCAATAGAAGACAGAGTAACATAGAGAGCAAAGCGTGTGTGTCCTAACTGCCTACCGCAGCGTCCCACATATGGGGTTAAAGAGATTCTCCATCTTGCTTCAATTAAACGTCAGCTGTGTTTATATCACAGCGTAGGTTACCTTTTGCAGCTCAGACAATCCAACCATGGTGCCTGACCCTAAAACCCAGCTCTAACAGAAAATAACTGTAAAAGAGTTCAGATCTTCTGAAGTGAGGTTCTGTGGAAAGGTTATGAACATGCAATACTTTTAACTACTCTATATAAATATTTGAGTTAACTCAGTTTGGAGAAATAATTTCAAAATACAAGCCTGACAAGCTCAGAAACTAGCCTGTGCAGGACCAAGTTTTAGACTGAAGTTGTGTTAAGATGGCAGAAATCTACTTTAGTCACCTTTAGCGATTAGCTCGTCCATATTTAAACTCAATTTCTCCAAAATGAGAGCTGTCTACAACAGGTTAGGCCATGTTTCATAATTTTTTACAAAGTACCCCACTTCAAAAGCGCTGAACAATCCACCTCAGCCACTCAGATCTTTTTACTTGTGATCCGTTGCTTTATTGAAATACATCAGAACCACGGTGCAGCTCAGAACAGAAACAATGTTGGTTTCAAGTCCAAAAAAGTGACGCCTAAGTTCCTCACCTTGTGCAGTATCCTCTGCAGGTCACAGAAAGGTGAGCATAAATGTTAAAAAGGCATAAACTTTGGATAGACTGGCTCATTAATTCAAAGCTTTTCATTGTTCCTCCCAGCCTTGCTTCTTTCTATTTCCACTCTAAGTTTATGAAACTGCCACCTCTCTCTCCACACTCACATTAATTTCATGCAAGAGCAGAAGTTCACAATCTTGTGTAATTCCAATGCAAAGAATCTCTCTTTATTGGCCATGACCACCCTTACCCCACTTTCCATATCCCTGCTTTGTTAAATTTCTTTCCTTCTTTCAGACTACAGGGTCCTTGTGATAGCAAACTGAGGAAGCTTCCAATGTATTTTACTTGGGAATAAAGAAACGAGAGACCGGCATATATTTTAGAGCCCCCAAAAAAAGTCATCTGGAGATATTTAAGTTGGACAGGCTAGTTTCCGGTGTCTGGATCAGGCCAAAAATATCCAGAAACAGAAAAATCCAGCAGAAGGAGGAGAAAAAGGATACACCTCCTCACTTCTCATGTGACCCACTGCTAACTAAGCTGATTTTTGGGGTTGCAGAATACTCTGGTAGCGAGAATGCTGTTCAGGCCAAGAACATTAACTTTAACTCCATCATATTGCCTAATGCCATATTTCTGGTGAAACTTGTATCTAAATTGTACTGTATGGTGCAACTTCACTTGGCTCAAGTAAGAGTCAAACAATGTCCCTGACGCTGCATGCTTTGCATGCGGCTTCACCAAGAGACTTTACATGAATGGAAAAGAGTTGTGCAGTCATTATGACAATTTAATGACAGCTCAGGCATATGTCTGTCCTACACATTGCTCTCTGTTTACGGGACCATAAACCATGTCATTTAAACTGCTTGTGGTTCAAATGGCAGTTGCCCAGCTGAATGAAACACAAGTGCTCAATTTAAGTTATCCAACAGAATAAATAAAGAAGGTGGAGGGGGGACCCTGCTGGTCCAACGGCTGCAGTGGGCTGAAGGCCAGAACTCAAAGCAAGATGTGTGTTTTAGGTGTAGACAGGATGCACCACACTGCCAGGACTGAACCATGCAAGCGTGTGCACCTTTAGGCAGCCTGAGTTTTTGTCTAAATAAATACACACGCGTGGTGAAGGTGGATCTGTCACCTGAGAGCACGTGACAAACCTGTGCTTACCCTAAAGCAGTGCATTTTATAAACTCAGCTTATTTTTAACTGTAGACTGCCCTGCAGACACGCATGTCTGTGGGTGTAAACACACACACGCACATTACTCAGACAGAGTCTGCAGTTTCTCATGGCTGAGAGCTGCT
>JBBPBX010008642.1:48721-61987 GCA_038048925.1 Garcialebias charrua
AATGGTAAATGGAGCTTATTTATATAGTGCTTTCCAGCCCCCTGTGAGGAGCCCCAAAGCGCTTTACAATACCAGCCATCCACCCATTCATTCACACATTCATACACCGGTAGTGGTAGCTTGCCTTGCAAGGCGCCATCCAAACCTACCGGGAGCAACTTGGGGTTAAGTGTCTTGCCCAGGGACATAACGACACATGGTGGGCGGATGCGGGATTCGAACCTCCAACCTTCCGATTGGGGGTTGACTGCCATTACCACTGTGCCACGGCCGCCCCAATATATATAACATATATATATATATATATATAACAATACCCAATATAATTATCCAAAAACACATACAGTACATTTGGAGACATAATAAATACAAAGTAGTTAATTTCTTACGTTGAGCTGGTCAAGCCTGTCTCCGTCTTTTAGAATGTTAGCTCGTTGCACGTCCGAGCTCCGCAGCTTCGTGCTGCTTCACGCGGTCCAGGAAGGACTGTTAGCATGTTAACTCCATACATTTGGAGCCATAATGAAGGGGAAAAGAGTTAATAACTTACTGGGAGCCGTTTCTCTGCGGTGTCCATCCAACAAGCTGCGCCGCGTTAGCATGTTAGCCCCTCCAATAGCTGCGCCCGTTAGCATGTTAGCCCCTCCAACAGGCTGCCGCAGCTGTTTCTCCGCGTTTTAGCATGTTAGCTCGGTGAGGCGGAGCGATCGGCGGCTGCTGCTCCAGGCCTGAGACGTCCACAGAGTTCACAGAGCATTTCCAGCACATTTATCCGTATGAGGCAAACTCTGATCGGACACACGGCCCATCTAAAGCCGGCTGTCGAGGCCGGAGCTAACCGAAGCTGGCGGGCACTGCCAAAAACTGACAAACACTGCCGAAAACTGGCAGAAACTGTCAGAAACTGCGTAAATCTGCTTTAAAAAATAAATAATAATACTTCATTTATAAAGCCATTTAAAACAACCACAGCTGCAACAAAGTGCTGTACACATGAAATCAAGAACATTTAAACACATAATTAAAAAAAATATATATTTTTTTATTAATAAGATGCGTTCGTAAAGTCGAATTGCCGTAAGTCGAGACCGCCGTAACTCGAGGACTACCTGTATTTGTGTTGACCATGATAATGTGAACTATCTGGCACATATTTGTCTCACATTAAATAGGGTTGAACTATTCCTAATTTTCTAATTTAGTGACATCAGGCTATTCATGGAGACTTATATTATATTTGGATTGATTGAGAGGTGGCTCAGTGGGACTAACCTGTTTAAACAAAGGTTGAATGAATTTGACTCAGTGACGGACTTTATTGAAGTCAGCGTGAGGTCATCTGTCACGTGATGTCAAACCGCCATTTTTGGTTGGGGGAAAACACTGTTGTGGAAAACTGGGCAGCTGTGGCTGAGTGGTTAGAGCAGTCATCCACCAATGGGAGAGTTGGGGGTTCAATTTCACCAACAGTCACATTTTAAAGTGTCTCTGGGCAATACACTGAACCCTTCATTGCTTCAGATGTGTGTCCCATCAGTGTATGAATGTAATCTAAAGCACTGTTTAGTCTCCACAGATTCAGATTAGCTTTGTAGTAGAGTGCTGTGTGTATGGGTAAATGCCTGGGGGCACAATTTGTAGTGTAAAGCACTTTGAGTATCTTGAGAAAAGCAAATTATAAGTACAGTCCATTTACCATTCAAAATTGATAGACAAGTTAGATAGATTATTTCATTTTTATCTCATATATTCATTCAACCTTTATTTAGTCAGGTAAATCTTTTGAACCTCAAGGGCTCATTTACGAAAGCGACCTGCTAAAACTAAAGAACAATGAACAGCAGTGGTATAATTTCCTTAAACAATAAACAATAAACAAACAAACAATAAACAATAGAAAACAAAAGAGAGAAGAAAAAAAAACAAAAAAAAAGAAAGTTTTTTTTTTTTTTTTTTTTTTACAAAGTATCAAAAAACTAGCAAAACATTATAAGGTAGACGTATAAAATCAAAGACAGGAACAGATCTGCATTGGTTTTTGCCAGGATTCCAACAGATTCTGAAAACCATTTAGAGAAGTCAAGGTCGAGAGCTTCAGATCTTTTTGTAAGATATTCCATGAAGCAGGAGCGGAATAGGAGAAGGCCCTTTTTCCAAGTTCAGTCCTCACTGACGGAACACTGCAGGTAATCATGTCCTGAGAGCGCACACTGTAGCTGCACTCACGCAAAGACATGTAGGAGGAGATGTATGAGGGCAGCAGACCAAGAAGTGATTTAAAGATGAAAATGTACCAGTGGAAGAGTCTGCGTGAGGTTAATGATGTCCAGTTAACCAGTGAATACAGGGTGCAGTGGTGGGTACGATAATCACAACCAGTTATGAATCTTAGTGCACCATGATAGACAACATCCAACATCCGCAGGGTGCTTGTAGGAGCATTCATGTAGAGAATGTCACCGTAATCAATGGAGGGAAGGAAAGTCACAGACACAAGGCGTTTCCTGACATTCAGTGATAGACATGATCTGTTTCTGAAAAAGAAACCCAGTTTAACTTTCAGTTTCTTCACTAGGTTTTCCACGTGGAGTTTAAAAGAGAGATGTGAATCAATCAGGATACCCAGATATTTATAGGAATCAACAAACTCAATAGGGACACCATTTGAAGAAAAAATCAGAAAAAATCAGAAAAAAATATTCCTACAAGTATATGCAAGAATGTTGTAAGGATATAAACTCCCAGTGGATACGTGACTAAATGACCCGACGGTATCACCCAAGTTTAACAAAAGATGCATACTGCTATACCAAATAGTCACATAAAATAATGTAAAATTTTTAAAATAAATATATACTGTAAATGGCTTTCAAGAATCGAGGAACAACAGAGAAATAAATCTAGTACAATTATATAAAATGCTTTATCCACTTGTCCTATCCCCGTTTTCAGCATGATGTATTTCTAACAGTTGGTTTTGTATATTTCAAGTTAGTATTCACTCGAGGCAATGATTAAGTACAGATCTCTACATTAATCACATATGTATACTTAAAGTAACAAAAACTACCGTGGTTAAAATGTGTGTGTGCTGTGTGGTGTCCAAAGTGTACCTACAGCAGCTTTCCTATTTTCCCTTCTTGGTCTTGCAGATGGAAAATTTTAAGATTTTCTGTTTGGACGTTTCTTCTAGTTAGATATGCAATCATTCACACAACAATGTATCACTACAGTATTTTGTTGTCTTTCCCCAGACCAGTATGTCAGCCTCCTTATACAGTATGTTCACGTGACCACATACCCATATGTTTGACTTTGAGAATAAACTCAGAATCATCTGCCCAGTACCACAAAGTGAATTTCATTTCTAAAACCAATGGACATCTGTTTCTGGCAGATTGGAGTCTCTAATTTAAGCTTCAGGGCAGTGATTTGTTACCTAGACATTAAGGTTTGCAATATCCCCAGGTGCTTGAAGCTGTTTGCCAATGAATGTGTATATACTTGTGTATGCTTGTGTCTGCTATGCAGATGATGTTTAGCCCTTGTTGCATTGTTTTGCCATATTTTCATAATGTAAGCATTTACTTTCAGTATCTTTAAGATATAGTTGGCAGCATCTCAGTCAGTTCAAAGTAATTTGTGCAAATCATTGGTGCACTATTGCTCCATTGAGCATTACCGGTAATTAAATTTGGCACTATTGTAGGGCTGAACAATTAATTGCATTTGCAATAATATCGCAATATGATGAAATGAGATTTTCTAATCGCGAAGGCTGCAATTTGACTGGTCACGTGACACAAATCTTTATCAACACTTAAAAAAAACACACACAAAGACATTTACGATGGTTGCATGGCTAGAATGACAACAACCAGTGCTTCAACTTCAAGTAAGCAAAGTATACCATACCATACCATACCAGTTTATTTATAAAGCACTTAAAAATACAGCAGCAGCCGTCCGAAGTGCTGTACAAGAATAAAAACAAGCACAAAACAATAAAAACAATCAATCTCAATCATATAAATATCGGTACATCACAAGTAAAATAATACAACACTAAAACAGAGATGTGAACTCATTCTGGTTTAAAAGCCAATGAAAACATATGTGTTTTTAAACGAGTTTTAAAAACAGATATTGATGGGGCCTGCCTGACCTTCAGTGGCAGCTCGTTCCACAATTTAGGAGCCAGAGCTGAAAATGCTCTGTCTCCTCTGGTCTTATAAAAGGTTTTTGGGACTGCTAAAGTATCAGCCGACAGGGATCACTGACCGAACTGTTTGAACTTCAAACAGTAATTTTTTTATATCAAATTTTTTATATTTATTTATTAACTGTCATGTTAAGTTCAGACAGTAGTTAGGAAGTTCACTTAACATGTTTACTAGTATGTTTATGAAACAAGAAAAAAATAGAAATGGTGAAAAGAAAAGGCATAGATTTGTTTGCTTTATTGTAATCTCTGCTTTAAATAAATTTGACATTGTTTATTATAAAACAGATTGATTTATTGCTTCTGTTTGTTGAAAAATACTTGAGAAGATATTTAAAAATCTATAGAAAAAAAAATTGCAATTAGATTATTTTCCAAAATCGTTCAGCCCTACACTATTGTATGTTAAGTTTGGAAGGGTAAGTCAGAAGGGTTCTGAAACCGGGATAAATGCAGCACACGAAGCTTCAAATAGAAGGGGTTCTTTATTCTCAAAAATAAACTATTCCCTCTGAGTTATGTATAAAAGAAACAAGAAAAAGTCCGTGTTTCGAACGGCAGCAAGCCTTAGCTTCAAATAAAATGGCGGACCGACAACACGGTTAGCACCCAACAGAGTAGCATGCAGCTGCACGTAACAGCTGAAATCTAACAGCGTGAAAACTACTGCATAACAAACGGCAGCGGCCCTCTACGAGAGAACAAACAGAAATAAAACATTAGCATCGTCTCTATAGCTTCATTCACGGAAGATAATTCATTTCCAACAATTACCGGACACTAGGATTCTCCTCTCACGTGGCCAGAGTGGTCCTCTCCACCAAGTCCTAGATAAAATGTCCTTCTCTTCCGTTTTCTTAACCAGTCCGTGCTACCGTACATAAACAAAGGGTTTCTTCTCTATTTCCGGTCCTTTTAGACCTCTCTGTACCAACAGCACCACATGCTGACAAAGAACAAGAATTACAACCATAGGTGAAATTAAAGCAAAACATGGTTTTTAAAATACATTTGACATGTACCCATTTTTCACCTGGTTACATTCTCCCCTGCTTAAATGTCATCGTCCTCGGTGACAAAGCAACTGCTTTTTACCTCTTTTAGAGCTTCTCTAAAAAAACAGAACCTAAGCTTGCAATAATCTGTGAAGCCATTTATGAGTTCATTTCTGGCCCCAACACTGACCTAGGTTGGTGATGTGGGTTTGGGTGTTTCCCTACATTCACTCTTCTACTCCTGCGGGGAGCAGGTGTGTGAGCTTGTCTAACGCCAGGAGGAGACACTGGAATCTCACCCAGTTGGTCAATATCGCCTGCTTCATTGTCAACATGCTCAGTCTCCCTCTGTTCAATCACAGGAAGTTCACATTCGGAAGTCAACAGAGTCTCTGTTCGCTTCTGAACACTTTCACCACTAGGATTTTCTACACCTGAACCAGGATTTAAGTCAAAAGAAACCTCTTCAATGACTATACCCCCATCATACTCATCAGATGAGGCAGTGTGTGATTCAGTAGTATTTGTCTGTTTGGCTACAGTGTTCTCACTGTGTCCCTGGTTTGTGTCTGGCACATGGACACATGACCTGATGTCAGCCCTGTTAACCGTTTTTGTAGGCCCTCCCTCTGCAGGTCGTACTATGCAAGTCGTGCCTACTACGTCTACGAGTTGGTAAACAACTGGACTCCATGCATCCTGAATTTTGTTACGACCAGCTGGTCTGTGTCTCAGGTAAACATACTCTCCAACCTCAATCGAAGGACAGTACACTTTGTGACTATGCCGAGCAACGCGTTTCGCAGCTTTCTGCTCTGCATACTCTTTTGCTCTTTCATGTGCCTCTTTGAGTCTTTGCTGGTGCACAGCAAGCCAATCAAGATTTTTATCAGGAGAACTTTCATGCGCAAGCAATGCATCGACAGGAAGATGTGGTTCTACTCCATAGAGCAAGAAGTAAGGGGAATATCCGGTAGTCGCATGTGGAGTAACATTGTACGCATAAACCAGCTCAGGTAAATGTTCAGGCCAACGCCTCTTTTTGTCAGGTGGAAGGGTGCGCAACAGTTCATGCAGAGTGCGGTTAAAACGCTCACACTGGGCATTTCCTGTCGGGTGATGGGGTGTTGTACGTGTTTTTTTCACACCATACATTCTACAAAGTTCAGCAATAACCTCCGATTCAAAGTTACGGCCCTGATCTGAGTGAAGACGCTCAGGTACACCGTACTTCATGAACCACTCCTTTAAGAGGACTTTGGCTGTGGTCTCTGCTTTTTGGTCACGTGTAGGGAACGCCTGGGTGAACTTTGTAAACACATCGGTAATGACTAGAACGTTCTCACGGCCATCGGAAGCTGGTTCAAGGAGTGTGAAATCTACTGCCACCACTTCTAAAGGTCGTGTTGCCAAAAAGGATTTCATTGGAGGGTGAATCTTTGGGTGAGGCATCTTTGTGAGAATACAACGCTCACAGTTCTTAACCCATCGCTCAACATCGTTATGCATCCCTACCCAGAATGCTCTCTGTCTCAACAACTGTAATGTCCTCTCTATTCCCTGATGTCCCATAGAGTCATGGACACTCTTCAGCACAGCTGCTTGTAAACAACCTGGAACAAACAACTGAAAGCACTCTCCAACACGATCATCCTTCACCACTCTGTACACCAACCCATCACGTATCTGAATGTGTTTCCATTGTTTCCACACTGATTTGGCAGCACCAGGAAGATTCTTCCTTTCTTGTGAACTTGGCGGGCTACCTCGATCCACAAACCGTTTTAGAACATTTATCACTGGATCTTGACACTGAAATGTCCGCAGCTCTTCCTTGGAGTAACCGGGAAGAGTTGGTGTAGCCTCTTTAGCATGTGAATTGGATTTATCAGTTTCTGCAGCCCTAATCTGGTTTACCTGACAACATTGGACCCCAGCTGTAACCAGCTCGGGCTCAAGGGCAGTGCCTCTACAAATCAAATTGCAAATTGCAATGCAATCATCAAACTCCTCATCATCAGTTGGTTCTGGCTCCCCTGCTAACGGGTGTCGTGACAGTGCATCAGCGGCGGCGTTACACCGACCTGGCCGGTACTGCACATCAAAGTCGAAGGCAGCTAACTGTGCTACCCATCTCTGTTCAATAGCCCCAAGTTTTGCACTTTTTAGATGACATAAGGGATTGTTGTCTGATACCACAGAGAATTTAGAGCCCAGTAAGTACCCCCGAAACTTCTCTACTATTGCCCATTTAAGTGCAAGCAGCTCGAGTTTCATGCTGCTATAGTTTTTATCATTTCGCTCTGCATTTCTCAGCCGTCTACTTGCATATGCAATGACCCGTTTCTTGTCACCTTGCTGCTGACACAAGACAGCTCCTAAACCCTGACCACTAGCATCAGTTTCCAAAATGAAAGGACAAGTGAAGTCTGCATAACCCAAAATCGGAGCAGTCACAAGCTTTTCTTTCAATGTGTCAAATGCAATTTGACTGTTGGTGTCCCATAATGCACTTAGTTTTTGACTAGCTTTGGCTGTAGTAGCAGCTCCTCGACACTGATTCACTAGGTCATGTAGTGGGGCTGCGATCTTTGAAAAGCCCTCAACATACCTTCTGTAGTAACTACATAGGCCTAGAAATGATTGGAGTTCCTTAACGGTGCCAGGCACCGGCCATTCCTTGACTGCTGCCACCTTGGAGGGATCAGTTGCGATACCCTCTGCAGAAATTTGGTGTCCAAGGAATTTTACTTCCTTCTGCAAAAAGTGACATTTTTCCCACTTCACTTTTAACCCAGTGTCTCTCAAACGTTTAAAAACTAGATCCAGCCGTTCCAAATGAGACTCAAAGCTTGGGGAGTACACTAAAATGTCATCCAGATAGACTAACATGATGTCGAATATCAGGTCACTCATAGTTGCTTGCATCAATCTTTGAAATGTTGCAGGCCCGTTACACACCCCCATGGGCATGCGTACATACTCAAACAGCCCAAAAGGCGTGGTGAAAGCCGTCTTATGTCTGTCTCGATCATCCATGGCTACTTGGTGATACCCACTGGCAAGGTCAACTGTGGAAAAGTATTTAGCACCTTTTAGCGCATCAAAACTCTCATCAATACGAGGCAATGGAAATGCGTCTTTCTTAGTTTTTAGATTTAGCTTCCTGTAGTCTACACATAAGCGTATACTGCCGTCACCTTTGCGGACTACCACAACTGGTGAGGCGTAAGCGCTTTCACTTTCCTGTATGATTCCTTTTTTCAACAGTTTAGAGATATGCTCTTGTACTTCCTGGTATTGGTTAGGAGGTATACGACGATATGGCTGTGTGACAGGTACGTCATCCGCCAGCTTGATCTCATGTTTCACCTTATCTGTGTGACCCAGATTCTCCTCATCATCTGCAAAAACATCAATGTAGCTGGACAGCAATGAGCAGAGAGCGACACGCTCTTCCTCTGCGCCCCCCATGTCAAGTCTTTCCAAAATGGCTTGCACCTTACTGTCAGTTTGCACCATGTTAGGGTCAACTGAAACCTGTTCAACACCGGCAGAGATGCGTTGAAACTTTACTTGGCATGTCTGCTCACTCTCCGCAGGATCAACCTTTGAGATCATGCCTAGCCGTGTTCGGGGGCCTAACCACACTTCCTCGGCGGAGAAGTTAACCACCTGGAGCGGAAGAACATGGCTGGTCCTTGTGACAAGTGTTGGGATAACTGCTAATCCAGATGGTAGAGGAGTGGTCACTGGTTCGATGATCAACTGAGAGGCTGCATCTAAGGTTTTAGTGTGACCTTTTACAAACACAGTGGACATCGAGGATGCAGGGATGCGTACTTTGTTTCTTCCTGCAACCCGAACTACTGCCTTTCTCTCAATGCAACCGATCTGTACCTGTTGGAAAGCTGTCCTCCACCCAGAGTCCAAGGATCCACCCAAAGTGTTGTCAAACTCTGTTGTGACTAGCTGTCTGCATCTGTGAATGACATTCATACCGATTATGCATTCTTCAGAAACAACAGGGTTCAGTGACGGCTTCAGGACCAAGAAACCACAATTTGGGATCTTTAAACTCATCGTCTCAATTTCCAGTTCAATATATCCCTGATAAGGAATGTCAAGTCCATTCGCAGCAGTTATTTTAAGCCAACTATTTGTAGCTAGCATGCTCTCATCATCACCAATATATTTTCTGAAAAAATCATCTGTCATAGTACTGACCTGGCTGCCAGTATCTAATAAACAATGTGCTGACCTGCCATTAAGTTTTAGATCAACCACTGGACATTTTCCTATGGCACGCTCAATAATTTGTTCTCGTGTGATCTCCAGTGTAGGTGAGTCTACGACATGACCCTGCGTTACCCGACTCACTGCAACCAGGGCCTCTCGTTTCCCGACGGACTAGAAATGGGGTACTCATCAGAGTTTTTGTATCTTCTCTGGGGACACTGTTTGGCAACATGACCAGCAGTTTGGCACTTGAAACATATCGGCTTACCGTCAGGGGTAAATCTTGGACCAGTTTTGGTCTGAGATGGTGTCTGGCTACTAGGATTTTTGTTCTGAATTGTCAGCTCTTTCACAGCCTTAGTGAGTTCTGTTATCACTTTCCCTTGCTCAGTGAGCACTTTAAGAACGTCATCCATTGAGACCGACTTCTCATTAGGTCTAGTTAGATTAGTGACTTTATCTTGCTCTTTAAGAGTTTTCATCACATCCTCCAGATGCATTGGATTTTCTGTCTCTTTAACTGCACAGCACTGTGCTTCGGCTTTAACAGTACGGCAGTTATTCACGTTACTCCTAACCGTTTTTGTGCTAGGGGCTTGGTCTAAGGACCACAAGTAAGCCTCCTCACGCACCTCTATAAAAGTGGATGTAGGTTTTCCTCTTACATGTTTTCGGAGTTCTCGTTTCAGTGAGAGGTCTCTGATGCCCTCAATGAACTGGTCTCTCAACACTGCGTTCTCATTACCCATGGAATTAGGATGCTGTTTCCATACCAAACTAAAGGCCTGAGATAATGAATGTGAAAAGTCACGTATGTCTTCACCCTCCTTCTGTTTACAGTTGTAGAAGCTCTGTAAAAGTTGGGCAGCGCTACGTTTATCTCCAAATGCATCTTTTAAGTAAACAAGCAGGTCTTTTACAACATCACCATCAGCTTTGCGTAAACGCACTTCTTCCAGAGCTGGGCCTCTTAACAGCGACAGCACAAAATCAAACTGTTCGGGTGCAGATTGGTTTCTAGCAGAAATTACCCTTTCTACTTCTTCAATAAACTCATCCACACTCTTCCCATCTTTGTCAATGTCTCCACTAAATGGTGAAATGTGCCTTTCTCTGGGTACGTAGACATAAGACCTGGTAGGCTCATTATTTAGTGATGAAATGACTGTCATGACTTCATCTTGCCTTCGGGCTAACTCATTTAGTTGTTGTAACACCCCAGCTTGTTCAAGTAACTGTTGTCCCTGCATCTCAATGTTTATGGGACCCTCTTGTTCAGACATGTTCTGAAATTATTATTATTATTTTTTTTTTTCAGTTCACTTAACAGTCAATAGAAGTATTAACAGTCAATATAAATATTAACAGTAAATAGAAATTTATATAGCAAAGGATAAATTGGTCGAAGTCCGGAGTCCGCCGGAGGTCCCTGGGCTGCTCCAAGACCGCTGCTGGGCGATGCTTTCTCCCGCCTGGAATGCGCTCTGGTCTCACGATCGCCTCGGCTGAAATCCTTCACGACCACGCCAGCACAGACTGCTCAGCAACGTCCCCCCTCTGGTCTCGAAACAGATGCCTCCTCACCGACGCGATGCCCACGTCCACTCAGGTGTAGGCCACTTCTTCACCACTGCCGTTTGCTAATGCTACCGCTGCGCCGCCATATAATGTACATGCACTCTCAGAGGAGAAAAAAAAAACGAGACCCCACTCCTGGTACCAATATTTGAAACCGGGATAAATGCAGCACACGAAGCTTCAAATAGAAGGGGTTCTTTATTCTCAAAAATAAACTATTCCCTCTGAGTTATGTATAAAAGAAAACAAGAAAAAGTCCGTGTTTCGAACGGCAGCAAGCCTTAGCTTCAAATAAAATGGCGGACCGACAACACGGTTAGCACCCAACAGAGTAGCATGCAGCTGCACGTAACAGCTGAAATCTAACAGCGTGAAAACTACTGCATAACAAACGGCAGCGGCCCTCTACGAGAGAACAAACAGAAATAAAACATTAGCATCGTCTCTATAGCTTCATTCACGGAAGATAATTCATTTCCAACAATTACCGGACACTAGGATTCTCCTCTCACGTGGCCAGAGTGGTCCTCTCCACCAAGTCCTAGATAAAATGTCCTTCTCTTCCGTTTTCTTAACCAGTCCGTGCTACCGTACATAAACAAAGGGTTTCTTCTCTATTTCCGGTCCTTTTAGACCTCTCTGTACCAACAGCACCACATGCTGACAAAGAACAAGAATTACAACCATAGGTGAAATTAAAGCAAAACATGGTTTTTAAAATACATTTGACATGTACCCATTTTTCACCTGGTTACAGTTCATTCAAACAAACAAACAAAAACAAAGTGAAAAGTTTCACTGACTGTGTGCACAGGTGCACCCAAGCTAAACCATTAAACTACAGGGGATCGGTGAAAAGAGTAAACCAGGCTCTGCAAAGTAAGTACCGTAGAAGCCGCCACGCACACATGCACAGACACCCGTAGTCATTTAGGGAGTTCACACTGGGATGAGTGTTGAAGCATGCCTATGTCATTTTCTCCCCCTCTTCTGTTTTTGATATCTTCATCTATCTGTGAACTGTCACTTTCAACCTGCCACCATTACACAAGCTGATGTGAATGGTGGGAAAGTGGTTTTCTTACAGTAACCGTGACACACCCGTACCTTATTATAATAGCCTCAGGTGGCCTCACGGTGAAGCGGTACAAACCGGTTGCTCTTGTGTTTATGTTGAGGAATTCTTTTGTTCTGTAACGCATTATTATCACTGAAATTACAACCATGATCTCTCCCATTCTTTCTTCATCTTCTTCATGCACTATCCTCCACCCTTTAACATCTCATCTCCCAGATGCGAGGGAAGTGTGGGTGGAGTAAGGGGGTGTTTTTGGTCTTCAGGGTCCCCGCTTCCTGTTAAATTGTGAAGCAACGCCACATGTGCTGAAAACAGCAGGATACAGACTCAAACATACTTTAGGATGTTCAGCTGTCTTGCAGAGTTTGCTCATTTGTATTCTGATTTCTAAACAACTTTGTGTCTTTGTTCTGAGTTTGTTGGTTTGTTTTTTATTGCAAGACGGGATGTTTTCTAGCAGGTTTTCAGAGTTGGTTTGCCTCATGTGCAACATTTACTCTAAACTTGCTGTTTCCCACAGTTGACTCTATCATCACTGCTACTGTGTCATGTTTACACCTGAACTTGGCACATATGTTTTTTTCTGCAACTCACTTTGGCAAACCTAATTACAGCAACATAAAAGCACTCTAGTGAGCATTGTTAGTGGACACTTTCTGTCATTGGTTTTGAGACCATAGTCACCTATGAACTGATGGGTAATAGATTTCCAGCTCAAGGAGGAATGCCAGAACTGTTCCAAGAGGAACAGTGGGCAGGACACTGTCTCTGTTGGCCCATTGTCTGTACTTCAAATAACCTTGTTAAGATTTCAGTGAAAAACCACACAGACAGACAAAGTCCAATCTCATTGCACAGCATGGTGTATTTACAGTATATGCTAGGGCAGTTAATTTTGTAAGATGCTTTAGAAAATGATTTTAATGCAGTTCTGATAACTATACACAAGTGCAGAGTTTGTGTTTAGTATTTTACAGGCCTGTATATATGAAAATGAGAAAATTAGTTTGGAAAACCTTTTTTACAGAGACTGTCTTAAATGTTATCTTGAAAACTGTGACTTGGACAGTCACCACTATACCCTCCTTCACATATCATCTTTCATTTTTGATTTTTAATTTTTATGTCACTGAGTTTGTATGAAAGTTTTCTTA
>JBBPBX010008643.1:29999-47571 GCA_038048925.1 Garcialebias charrua
GACTGAGCTGCTGTCTTTTTCTCTGGGAGCTGAGCGGGGTTGAGGGGGCTGAGCGGGGGGTGAGGGGACTGAGCTGCGGTCTTTTATCTCTGGGAGCTGAGCGGGGTTGAGGGGGCTGACAGTATGGAGACAGGACGATGGCAAAATGGGCGTGGACAAATACATAAGGGGCGTGAACAAATACAGATCTCACGAGAGCAAATACATCCCTCGAGGGAGCAAATTACACTCGAGCGAGCGCAAACCACCCCCCCGCGCGTAATTAAGATGAGTGCGAGCGTAGAAAAGAGATCCAAGCGCGCGCACGCCCCCTCGGAGGACAACTACATGCCCGTGCGTGCAAAATGTATCTACTGTTTCCCTGTCCCTCTCGCTCACGGTTCAGACTTTTGACACTCGGTGGGCGGAGCCAGACGGCCTCTGTATCAGGACACATGATTGGCTGTAGTCCCTTCTCCTCTGTGATTGGATGTAACACTTCCTGAACATACTTTGGGAGTTTTTCTCCCAGTTTTTAACACATTTAATCTTGTATTTTATTTATATTTTAAATCTCTGAAATACACTGAAAACAGTACAGACCTTATGTATGAAATGTTAATAGATTGGCCCACTAATTCATGTTAATCCAAAGTCTAAAACATAGAACCCATTGTGGTTTTATTTTATTTATTTATTTCTAGTCTACAATTAGTTACACTATTGTGAATATGGAGACTTTCATCATGTTTCAATCCATGCTCTGAGAGACTGCAAAGCAACTATGTATTTTATTTAAAAAAAAATAAGAGTCAACTTTGTTCATCGTCCGTCCCAGCAACAGTGCAAATAATAGGTCAGCAGGTGTCGCTGTTCTCTTAAATAGCTTTCCCGGAAAACTAGTTGATTACTGTACTTGCTCTCAACTTGGGTTTATGGATGAACTTACATTAAAATATTTGTTGTTTATACTGTTATTCACTTGTTTTTTATTTTCTATACATAAGACTTGGCACATGTATTACATATTGTACAATTGTTCTATTTTTGCAAAAATAATATGACTGTAACTTGCCACTTATTTTTTTCGTTTTATGTTCCCCTTCTCTTTTTTCAGAATTTTATTGTTATCTTTTGTGATGTTGATAATAAAGATAAAAAATCTTCCATTTCTGATTCCTACTGTAAGTTTCAAGACACCTGGTTAAAATCCTTACTTCTCTGAAAATCCTTACTTCTGTGTGATTGGCCACCAGTTTTACTAGAAAAGTGTCAGATGAGCTGAAACGTAATTTTATTCAGTTATACAGTACTAAGTGTACTCTACTGTATTCTCTTAACTTACTAATGAATACACATTTACCTCATCCGTGTTTAATATTAAAAGTTTTATTGTTCTAGGAAGAACTAGCTAATTAAAATAAATTGGCTTAAAATGATGTTCATCAGACTAATGAAAAGTTTGCTGTGTAGAGGTATGGTTCTCAGTGGACAGTAATACAACTGGGATTCTCAACTGGTGGCCCACAGACCACTTTAAGTTTGTTAGAGGACAATTTTCTGACCTGTAGTTTTCTGGCCATTGTAAAGCTGAAAATATCTAACGATTTGTTGATATTTTTACATTTTAAGACTAAAAAAGACCAGATTATCATAAAGAAGGAAAAATAATGTGATCTTTCCCAATTAAAAAATAAAATAATGAACTATGCAGGTCTAGGTAAATTATTTTAATTGTGGAAAAATTAAATATCCTACTTTGAATAAATAAAGTTAACTTATGTTTTACTCCTTCTATTAGTTCTAGTATTCACACATTTGCAAAGGAAATGACAGGAAAAACTGCTAAAACTAGCCCTTTTTGTTGTTATAAGAACAAATAAAATTCAGTTTAAAGTTAGTTTTGATCAAAGCTTGGAAGAGCCACTGCTGAGGGACCAAAGAGCCGCATGTGGCTCCAGAGCCGCAGGTTGCAGACCCCTGCACTAGCCCAACCAAAGTCCAGGACCCCTTACATTTTAAGACAGGTTTACAAGAAATCTAAAATAACTACCTATCAGCCTCTTTCAAACCAGTTATGTGATCACAATCTGATAGGCCTACCTTTGTGCTTGACGGATTTTTCATGCTGACGGACATCGTTCCTTCCCCCATGAGAGACACTAAAGTCGCAGTTACAAATCTTAAAAAACGCGTAATTGTGCCCCACCCTACTCTTCTTTAGGAAAGTAAATTCGCTGTCCCATTTTTCAAGATATTTACACGAAGTCTTAACTTTTTCTAAGTGACGCCTTCTCTCTCGTTACATCCATCTCTGTGTTTTTCCGGGTTTGTGTTCCCCGCTGCCAACACTTACATCGCGAGAACTGCCACCGAGGCTACTGCAGGGGGCAATTCTCGCGAGGCTAGTGACAGAGGCACTGGAATGTTTCTTTTAAAAAATAATAATATTATAATACGGGAGATTTCCGGGGAAATAATAATTCGGGATGACGACGGGAAAGAGGGGTAAAATACAGTAGTTTCCCGGCCAAAACGGGAGACTTGACAGATCCCTGCATGTCATCTTCAGCAAGTTTGCTTAAATGTTCACTTGCAGCCAGTTTCAAGGCGATTACCGTAATACCACCGAAACAGCCAAAAGGCACACTTTGTTTTCTTTCAAACACTGTTTGAATTTTTCTGATAGCCCAAACCGTTGCAGAGTTACGGTAATGCAAGCGTGTGGAAAACGTGTCCCCGGCTGCTGCTGGAGGGGGAGGAGGAGGGAGAGGCTGAGAAACGAAGGGCAGCTTTTACGCAGAGAGAGCAGTCTCAGCTGAAACGCGCTCCGGATCCGCGCACCTCCAGTTAATCCGGGAGCTTGATATGAATGATGCCATTTTATTGGGGGGGTTATATTGACTGGATCCAATTATTGAGGGGGTTAAATCCCCCCCATCCCCCGTGTAAATTACGCCTATGGTCATGTTAGGAGTGTCTCTAACAGAGGAAGAAGCAGGTGCTGAGGGCGTGAGGTTTTGGGTTAGAGTATAAACCATACCTCCAAGTTCCTTCATGGTTTCCTGTGCGGCGTCTTGTTGAGCCAAGACCCGTTGAAGTGTCTCCTCGACCATGGTCATACGATCCATCTGGAAAATAGGACGGAGTTTGCTCTTTTCTGGTCTTGTTCTGGGTCGGTTATGGCTGGAGCATTCTGTAAGGACCGACTGAACCCAGAGTGGTACGAGACCAGAACAGAGGCACAACTCAGAGTAACAATTATTTACAGTGTTTATTATGTACAGGTGATAATGGAACACTTGGGGTCTTGGGAGTGCCTGGAAGAGAGAACAGGGTCAGGGTCCTTCTGGTGGGATAGGTGGATCAAAAACTGATGCTCTGTTTGTTATCTTACAGGGGGATGTTGGGTCGAGGTTCTGAAAGGACTCAGGACTCCAGAGTGGTTTGGCAAGCGAGTGGCAACAAGGCAGGAACTGGCAGACGGAAATCAGGATCCAAGGATTCACAAAACTGTGGACACAAGATCAAAAGGTAAGAACTCTTATCAGATTGAAATGCACTGGCTGAAGTCATAAATACTGATTGAGGTACAATGCTCCAGCATTGGATCTCACTGGACTGCAACCTTAAAGTCCATGACCCACCATGTTTTCAAATTGCATCGCCATTAATATTTATTAGTTTATTTAAAAATAATACAGGAGCGTTTATTTATATTGTAGAGAAATAATGCAAAATGTGTTATTTCATGATTTATAGCAGATTTTAGCAGAAGCTCCGGGAAGATCTGCCCCTCTCCAAATATGGGCATTCACATCACTAAAGATTCCGCCTTGGAGTTACAGGCGGAGTTTTAATAAGCCTTCATCAACTTCCATGACCGCTGCTCAGAGAGAGGAAAAAAAAAAGAGAAGCGGTTGCTCACTGATGTCTGTCATATTCTGAGCAGCATCCACGTAGACATACTAGTTTAATTCGCTTGATCGCGACAAATTCATTCATTTCCGCATCGCCTTTTTATTCTCTCCCCTGACCAGACAGGTCGGGAGTAGAAAGGCAGCCGCAGCGCGGAGCTCTGTCGGTCTGGATGTACCATCGCGCGCGGGCTTCCCCGTGCTCTCTGTGCTTCCCCGTGCTCCAGCAACAAGGCTGGACAGAACCGAGCCCCAGCACGAACTTCAAAGCTGACCCGCAGCGGAACGGGGAGCCAGGGAGAAGCCGCACGGCTCGCTCCTCTCTGGGCAGAGGAGAGGAGAGCAGCCAGCAACAGTCGCAGCGGTGTTATATCTTATTAAAAAGGTCTATAAAATAAATAATAAATAAAAGCAGACCACTGGTCCAGTTGTACACAAAAATGCACCAGGAAATATGCAGTTTTACTCTCACTCTCATAAACCTCCATGGAAACTCACTCCTACCTTCTGCCTTGCTTTCTGGGTGGAGATCAATGTAACGAAAGGCATGACCCTTCGGGACTTTTCGGCCAGGTTTCCGGATTCATTCGGGAGTGGGTTGTTTTTTTTTTTTTTTTTTAACCCTCGCCTGGCCCAAATGCAAAAATGAAAATAAAATTCATAAAATACTACAGTAATTCTCCAATATGGTGAATTGTTACTGTCACGGTGGGTGTTGTCCTTTAAGTAGTGGAGCTCCTCATTAGATGGATGACTGTCAGCTGGTGTCAATTGGCGGCCATCTTGGAGAGGGCTGCAGACATTGGGATTCCGACACCTGTCCAGCCAGCAGTCACCAACTTGTAAGGAACACAGCCACCTGTACAGCCAGCAGCCACCAACTTGCAGGGAACATAGACTCCTGTCCAACCAGCAGTCACCAACTTGTAAGGAACACAGCCACCTGTACAGCCAGCAGCCACCAACTTGCAGGGAACACAGCCACCTGTCCAGCCAGATGTCACCAACTTGCAAGGAACATAGCCACCTGTCCAGCCAGCAGTCACCAACTTGCAGGGAACACAGCCACCTGTCCATCCAGCAGTCACCAACTTGCAGGGAACACAGCCACCTGTCCATCCAGCAGTCACCAACTTGCAGGGAACACAGACTCCTGTCCATCCAGCAGTCACCAACTTGCAGGGAACACAGCCACCTGTCCATCCAGCAGTCACCAACTTGCAGGGAACACAGCCACCTGTCCATCCAGCAGTCACCAACTTGCAGGGAACACAGACTCCTGTCCATCCAGCAGTCACCAACTTGCAGGGAACACAGACTCCTGTCCATCCAGCAGTCACCAACTTGCAGGGAACACAGACTCCTGTCCATCCAGCAGCCACCAACTTGCAGGGAACACAGCCACCTGTCCAGCCACAGTCACCAACTTGCAGGGAACACAGACTCCTGTCCAGCCAGCAGTCACCAACTTGCAGGGAACACAGACTCCTCTCCAGCCAGTAGTCACCAAGTTGCAGGAAACACAGCCACCTGTCCGCTCAGAAGACATAATTACATGTGAAATGTGCAATCTGCGCCTGAGAAAAAAGAACCTTCGTATTCATTTGAAAAGAAAACACCAGGAAAATGTGGAGCTGATTTCACAAAAACGACATTAAAGGAGTCAGTGTGTGGATGCCAAAAAATGTATTTTTGCTGTTGAGAAATCTTTTAATGGTCCAAAACCCATTCATGTAATAAACAACACCTGTTCACAATTTCACAGATCAGAATGTGAGCTTGACAGGTGTAATGTGAATGCACAGTTTGCAAAGCGAAGTGGAATTTTGCCTTTTAAGTGCAAACACATTCAATCATTACGCTTTTGTCCATGCACCACAGACTCAGAAGGACCTCTGTCTGAATCTACCCTCAACATCCTGGTTGACAATTTATGGTTCAGTCTTCCAAGAAAAGAAGATCTTTTGAAAAAACAGCAGGAGGCGCTATCAAATAATGCACCATTTTCAGTTCTTCTTTTTGTCAGGGGGACAGACCCAACTTTTCATGTGTCTGTCTTTGAACCTAAAACAGCATTTTTCAGCAGACTTGGAAGGGTTATTGTCACTTGTGACAAAGACAATAATACCTGGCATTGTGCATGTACAGTACAGAGGGCAAATGATCCTGTACGCACAAGGCCACAGCAAAGTGGCATCTCTTTGAAAAAATGCCGGACATGTTCAAAGCGGCAGTAAATTCAGAGGACGATGTTATGTGTGGGACAACAACAGTATCAGAATGTCAGGGAGAAAGTGGTTCCATTACTGATGAAGCAACAGAGAGGATAATCAAGTACTTGATTTACCAAAAGAATATACCTGCTGTTCTTCCTGACACTCTTATCATCACCAGTAGAGACGCCAAAGCTCTCAATGGGTTCCCCAAACATCTGATCCCATCAGAGACAACATGCACAGAATGTGGACAGCACGCCAGTCTTAGTGACCCTCAGTTGGTATCTTCCACAGCTAAAATATTGACTATGACAGGAGTAGTTAAAGGTTTGTAATGTATGAATGAATGTTAATTTTTAATATGTACACATAACTAGTAATTTATATGTGCATTTATTTATTTATTTATTGACACTGAAACCATAAAATATTTTTTTAACAAGAAAAATATTTTGTTTCCACAGCATTTTTTATGACAGTACAGAGATGGAAAGGGTACGATGTTGAGAGATAAAGTGTTAATTATTGTTTTATGCTTTTCACCATGCAGGTACAAAATATACCGCCAATTTTGCAGGTAAGATTTATTCATAATCATATGTGTCATACACATTCTTCTGGTGTGACAGTCTTGCAATGCACCTGTTTTTCTTTAATTTTCAGATGCCTTTAAATGTACTTGAAGCTGTTCTCCAAGAGGTGATACTAGCACAGGGAGATGCAGCTTACCTCACATTGGCATTGACCCGCAAGTGCTTTCAAGCCATTGTGTCTGACCCAGTGTTCAGGAAGAGGACTCACTTTGCTTGGCTGGATGGTAAGGACCTTTGACTTTTTTCACCTAAAACATGTGAAATTAGATTTCAACTACATGAAATCGATCATTCATTTACAGGTGAGATCAACTGGGGTAAATTTCCAGAGTCATTCAAGGCAGAAAACCTGATTCCTTTTGCTGTTGTTACATGTTCTTCCTGCAACCGGCAATATAAAGACTGTGTGGGCTTCACCGGAAATGGAAGACGAGGAGAGTACCCTCGTTACTACTCTGATGGCATACCTGGACACTGCCCTGAATGTCAGTACTGTACTGAATGCAAGGAGAATATTAGTTGTTTTACACTGTCGTTCACACATTTCAGTTGTCACACATTGTTGTTCTTTTTTGGTGACATGTCTTTTTAAATCAGTTCTGCTGAAGTACATTAGCCTTTTGAATTGTTCAGTCATCCTTTTGTTTTTCACAATGTGTTATTTAAACATTATGTACATTTTTGAGTGTTCCTTTTGTTGTAGTTTTGATTTACATTTTTTTAGTTTTTTGTAGAAATGGTGTTGTTTCCAGGCAAAGTTACATTGTGGCTCTAATATATTAAAGAGAAAGTAGAACCAATAAAGTAGTTGTACATATATTGTAACAGCATTGTTTAAAAATTGAATAACCTTGTTTTAAAAATGTGAAATGCAAGCAGAATTCATAACTTTCAGTATTTTAATGTGTGCATTCAATCTTTAATATACTTTTTGAACAATGACTGGAATCAATACAAGTTTTCTTTACAAACCTTATATACGTTGAGGTTGTTTATGTTTTAACAATCAGAATCAACAGTTCTTTTTTTAATCAAGCAACCACATACAGAAACATATTGTTCAGTTACAAACATGCCCTAATACAAACAAATACAAAAATTAAAGGTATGCTCAGCAACGATGGGGTGGAGGTGATGGAAACTCAGGTGAGGAGCAGTTGGTCACATCAAGCCGGACTTTATGAAGGGTAATTAGAGGAGATGACGAGACCGACACCTATATGCTAGAACGGAGGCGCATGATGAGATGATTGGCTGAACGGAAGACTGTTAAAATTTACACACAGGCTTAATTTATGTATCCAGTGACTTTATTCAAAAAGGCTTTCATATAGAAATAAATTTATTCATCCACAGTGGACAATTCTTGCAACGTCTACTGCCGGGATCCGACTGCTGAAGATCATTTCTTGTCAAACGTTCTAAAACCTACTTTCTCTCTGAGTGTTTCCAGGTTGTTTAACGTTTAAAATTAATCCCTTTGGGTTTTGAAACTATTGGATATTTGAGCGTTGTTTATGAATCAATTGCAACTGGTAGAGTTGATATGGAATTTCTAAATGCAACAGTGGAACACCAGTTCTCTTTTTAAGTTGTTTATTACTAACACGGCTGGTACAGGAAATAGCGCCACTAGCGCCCCCTTCATTTCCGGAGTGCAACAGTACCAATTCCGGGACTGACAGTGAGTGGTCCGTCCCCGCCCCTTTCTGCATGCTGCAGCGAGGTGTACTGTGAGACTTGGATTGCAGAGAGGATCCTTTTAAAGGTACGGAGCCCCCCAGGGGACGTTGAAAAAAAAAAATTTCTTTGCGTGAGCACGCAAACGTTTGCGTGCGCACGCAAAACTATTGCGAGGTAACGCAAAACCTTTTGCGTGGGAACGCAAAACCCTTTGCGTTCCCACGCAAAAGGTTTTGCTTTACAGACACCATGGGAGGGGTTCCTTTAAAAGGAATGTGGACTCAGTAATGCAAGCATGTCACAATAGCTCAACCAGTAACGCATCGGCTTGCCGCTCCAAAGGTCACGGGATCGATTCCCAGTCGGGACAACATTTTTTTTTTTTAGATTATTTATTCATTCCAGATTAAGAAAACAGAAGAAAACTATTTACAAAACAACAATAAAAACTTTCAATTATATAATCATTCCTCTTTCTTATTTTGCTTAATGGTTTTTAACTTATCCCTGAAATTCTGACACAGAATCACAAGTTCAGAGGGACAAACAGAGCGCAGCTGATTCCACGGAGCTTGAACGTGAAATATACAACGGAAAATTACTTTTACCACTGCAGCACACACTGGACATCCTTATATTTGATATATATGATTTCAAAATTCAATTAAATTGAGGGTACTGTCTGCTCCATTGTCGTAATGTTGAGCCACAAACAACAATGCTGCAGATAATACAGGTTTTTATTGTGTTTATTCTGTGACATTAAGCAAAATAAGAAAGAGGAATGATTATATAATTGAAAGTTTTTATTGTTGTTTTGTAAATAGTTTTCTTCTGTTTTCTTAATCTGGAATGAATAAATAATCTAAAAAAAAAAAATGTTGTCCCGACTGGGAATCGATCCCGTGACCTTTGGAGCGGCAAGCCGATGCGTTACTGGTTGAGCTATTGTGACATGCTTGTATTACTGAGTCCACATTCCTTTTAAAGGAACCCCTCCCATGGTGTCTGTAAAGCAAAACCTTTTGCGTGGGAACGCAAAGGGTTTTGCGTTCCCACGCAAAAGGTTTTGCGTTACCTCGCAATAGTTTTGCGTGCGCACGCAAACGTTTGCGTGCTCACGCAAAGAAAAAATTTTTTTTCCACGTCCCCTGGGGGGCTCCGTATAAAGGGGACCAATTATAGGTCCTATAAATTTTTATGGTATGTCTGTGGGCTATCCAGACCATGTTCATTCAATTTAATACACAAAATAATTCTTAGATAATAAAATTTCCCCTTTCTAGTTCTGCCTTTTCTGACTTCCGTTCTGAACGAGCTGTTTATGATAATGAGCTCTGAAGGCCACGCCCTTCAAAATCTGTTTACATTAACTCCGCCCTCCAAAGGGGACCCTGAGTCAGACCCAGAGGCAGAAGACGTGAAAAAATAATAGCAGTACTGTGAAAAAAATAAAATTTTACATTACATTACATAAGAAATATATTTTTTCTCAGCAAAGAAATAATTGTTTTTACCGTGTTTTCTTGTAAAGTCCTTCGTGTGGGCTCGCTTCTGTGGCCGGCCG
This sequence comes from Garcialebias charrua, assembly GCA_038048925.1. Classification (NCBI taxonomy): domain Eukaryota; kingdom Metazoa; phylum Chordata; class Actinopteri; order Cyprinodontiformes; family Rivulidae; genus Garcialebias; species Garcialebias charrua. The sequence goes on from JBBPBX010008643.1 coordinate 39,955, forward strand.
CCATTTTGGGCAGGGCAAATGAGGCGCTGACGCGTCGCGTAGGCCGCTGAGAAACATCCATAAGTTCACCCTCCATGTTAAAAACTCTTCGTCTGACTCTTCGAAAACAAGCAATAAGGCTGCAGAGTAACACACTGGCTGCTAACTGCTTAGTGCGAGCACCGCTTTTTTTCCACGGACCACATCCGGCGCTGACCGGATATGGTCCGTGAGCAGTTGTCCGGTTGATTTAAGAGCCAGTAAATAAGTTTTTTCGTTTTTACTGATAGATAATTTGTTATTAGCGGTACTGCATTTTAACAACAACGAAACATCAAACTCTAGGAGCCATTGTGCTGAGATGAACTCAGGAAAAACAACCGTGACGTCTTTTATACTGAAGTGGGTGGAGCCTCACCAGGGGTTGCTAGGTGAGTGGCTGGACTCAGGTTGGGGTGGGTTGTCCCAGAGCCATATAAAGTGAGAGTTGCGACACTTCCATAGACTTCCGTTGTAAGAATGGAATGCGGAAGTCACGTGGGTCATGGAGGGGGCGATTCGTTCCATGTCTGTTTGAGTCTGACTCTGCCTGCAGTAGCGCTCCGTTGCCGCCAGAGGGCGCAGCTCCACAAGGTTTCCATAGCCGTTGTTTGGAACGATTGACCGCCTATCGGCGACTTCAAAGAGTGTCAGAACTCTCTATATATATGGCTCTGGGTTGTCCTACGGCTTGTGACATCACAAGCACCAGGATTTGAAATCTAGACATTTAATATCCCTGAAAAATAAATATACTTAGAGTAAATATACCACTGGGTGCATTTTTTTGGTCCTAGGACTGTTTTTTTTAAGAATTACATACCCAAAGTTGAGTAAAAAAACATTAAAAAGTGAATTTTGCATCGTTGGTCCCCTTTAAAGTGACAAATCATGTTTAGAAATTTGGCTCCACCTGCTGATACCAACATTTCAATTTGCCATCTACAATTTTATATTTTAGTTTTAAATGGCAGATATATTTTCTGCACTAATGGAACACATCTGTATTTGTTTTCTCACTACAAGATCCAGTTAAATGATTTTGGATAAAAATAATTAAAGCTTAACTATACAAACAATCACAAGGTCCAGTAACTGCATGAAAGAGATCCACCAAGGAAAGGTAATTTTGGCACACAGTTGTTTTATTTAATTGACTTCACTAGAAATAATGAACATGTTATTCGTATTATCCAGTATTCATTATGGAGCCACCATACATAAAGATGTGAGCAGTCACAGTAAATGTTGCTATTAGTACAATCACAACTTTCAGAAACTTTAATTACTGAAATGTGACAAAAATCATCTTTGTTATCTAAACAACTTCTTTAAAACTTCACACAGTAATTATTCTTTACTCAAGTTAATTTCTCAGGCCATTTGTGTTTGTTAAAAGAAACTGAAAGTTATGTACCATAACTCATGTTCCCTGAAGGAAAGGAATGAGGTGCAACATATGCTATGGGAATTGCGTCCCCGCGCGATTACCTGAAGGAATACATTCACACCTTTACGGCAGGGGCGTCAGCGTCGCGCCAGAGGCCCCGCCCTCTGGGTACTTAAGCCGCTGACACCCATTCATCAATCTCCAAGATGCACTTCACCGAGCTTTCAGCATTGAAAAGGGCCAAGTATGTTGCACCTCGTTCCCTTCCTTCAGGGAACATGAGTTATGGTGCATAACTTTCAGTTCCCTTTCAGTCATGTCTCTCGGTGCAACATATGCTATGGGAACGTAATTCATTCACGCCCTTGAAATGCTCAGTAAAATGCATCCCAGTGTGAACGTCCGCCTTTATTCAATAGGCATCTCAAGGTCGCTTTCTACTGTGTGTTAGAAAGGACAGCCTGAGTGACATCACACGCAGTAACATCCAAACTGTAATGCTTTGCAAAAGTGTTTAATGAGCTCCAGTTCGCAGCAGCACAAATGTCTGCAACTGGTACACCCTTGAACAGTGACCATGAGGTGGCCAAGCCCCGAGTAGAGTGAGCGCGCACTCCAGAGGGCACCTGTTGACCTTTGCTACTGTATGCCCTTTTAATGGCCTCCGTCACCCAGTGTGAGAGGCACTGCTTTGATAGGGCCTTTCCGGTAGCAGGTGCTGCAAAGCACACAAACAGTTGATTTGTAGAGCATACTCTACCTCCTCATGATTCTACTTTTGATCTTAGTTGATACTGTTATTGATTTTACTTGTTTTACTTGTTTTATCGACATTTAATTCTGTTGCACTTTGTAGCACTTTGAGATTTTCATTAATGAAAAGTGCGTTATGAATTGAATTCATTATTATTATCATTATTATTTGTTTTTCTCCATTCGACTGTTCTCTGCTAGCCTGGCCCTCGCCTTCCTGCACAGCTCCGCTCAATTCTCATTTCCCTTCACTGCACAGTCTGGGATTCCTCCCATAGACAACGATTTCTCCGGCCGATTTTTGACCGGACCAATCAGAGAGCAGAAGGCGGAGTTTTGAACGACGTCGACTGACGTCGTCATTCAAAATGGCTGCCGCCACGAAGGAATTTTCATCAAAACAAGGTAAAAAACTATTATTTCTCTGCTGATAAAAAATATATTTTTTAGCTGACGTTATATCAGAAGTGTTCCTGAGCAATCAGAGAGCAGAAGGCGGAGTTTTGAACGATGTCGACTGACGTCGTCATTCAAAATGGCTGCCGCCACGAAGGAATTTTCATCAAAACAAGGTAAAAAACTATTATTTCTCTGCTGATAAAAAATATATTTTTTAGCTGACGTTATATCAGAAGTGTTCCTGAGCTTAACAGTTCCTAAATCAATTCACGAAATGGTCAAATCTGCTGGATTTAAATAGTTTCGGTTTGACATTTTCCAAACAGCCTCGGGTGCGCTACGAAAATAAATGATAAAAAATCGAATTTTATCTCAAATGTTTTATCTAGGCCAACAGTCAGTAAATTAGAGCCATATAATTACACACTGGTGGCAGAAAAAATATCCACCGAGTGGTTTCTGAGCTATTTATCTGAATAGCCTGGACCTCGCCAGGCTAAACTAACAAAACTCCACCTTCTGTTCTCTGATTGGTCCATTCAAAAATCTCCAGGAGAAATCGTTTTCAATGGGAAGAATGCCAGACCCTAGTCCAAAGCGAAGTGAAGGACAAGGGTCTGGTTACAACCAGGCTAGTTCTCTGCATGTAAGTGCTTAAAGCTCTCACAGGGCAGAGAGCCTTCAGCCTTTCCTGTTCCTGAGTGAGGACAGGAGCAAGTGGAATAGAAGAGAGATCAAAGTCCAGACTTCTGTGGTTTAGAGTCAAGACCTTGGGGGTATATGCGGGATTAGGCCTTAGGGTGACCTTTGACCCATCAGGGGCAAACCTTGTACACATTGGGTGTACGGACAAGGCATGGAGGTCACCCACACGTTTTGCCGAGCAAAGAGCCAGAAGAAGAGCGGTCTTATAAGATAATAAGTCTATCTTAATGTCGCTCAGTGGCTCGAATGGGGGATCACAGAGAGCCCCCAAGACCAGACTAAGATCCCATCCAGGGGTCAAGATCCTGCTGGGGGGTCTCTTTCTCAGCACGCCCTTCATAAATCTTATTATGAGAGGATACGCGCCAGGCGTCCTGCTTCCCCAGCCTTCGTGACAGGCAGAAATTGCTGATAGGAACACTTTAATTGTTGAAAAAGAACGACCTTTCTCCAGCAAGTCCTGAAGAAAGGTGAGGAGCTGAGCCAGGTCACATGAATAAGAAATAATATTTCTTTCTGTGCACCAGGCTTCAAAAATACGCCACTTCCGTGCGTAAAGAGACTGAGTTGACCCAGCTCGTGCATTTTGAATGGTATTTACCACATTTTCTGGCAGGCCTGAGGCCACCAGCTTGTCCCTTTCCGCCACCAAACTGAAATTTGCCACAGCTCTCAGCCTAAGTGGCGAGACTGTCCCTTCTGGTGACGTGGAGGGTCCCTGTAGAGGAGCAGTTGGTAGAACCAGCTCTCCCTCCAGGGCCCTAAATCCTGTGGTCCCTTGAAGGTCAACCAGGTTAGGGAGAGGACCTTCCTGCAGATGTACCTCCCTACTGCTCTGATCAAGAGTGTCTGGGGACAGAGGCAATCTGTTGTCATTATTAGACAAAATCGGGACAGAATGTCTGTTTTTCCTCTTTTTGTTGGGGACCATGGATCGGAGGGGTTGCAAGTTTTGTAAACGAGCAGACCTCCTGGCCCCAGTCCGTTTCCTGGTTGGGCCTAGTTTACTGGTCTCTGGCCTTAAAGGGGTCCTGGAGTCTGACAAACCACCGGTGGGCTGTGTTTCACCCGGTGGGGGTACGTTGTTTAAGAGCAGAACTGAGTCAGCACATTGAGCGTGGTCTCATGCTGCAAGATCACTGCTTGAGCATTGCGTGTCGCCCACCACAGATAAGAGGGCAGCTTCAGCATGAGAATGTGGAGATGGTCCTTTGTGCCGAGCAGACTTTATGTTGGTTGGTGACAGAGAGCTCAGTCCTCTTCGATTAAAATGAAGAGGAGTCTGATTCAGCCCTTGTTTGTTTACACACACTGCAGTTTCATCACAACTGCTTTTGTGAACGTGTGAAGCTGGTGTTAGCCTACGGGCTTCTGCCGTGCCCCCCTCCCTTACTGGGAACCGTTGAATAGGTGGTCAGGAAGGTGGGCCGCCAGATTCTGTCGGCGTGCACCCCTGGAGCGCGGACGCGTCCCAGGCTTGTTTGGTTTCTGTATTGTCTGCCCCATGGTTTACAACGAGCGGGGGCTGGAGCACGTGACCCCCCTCACCTGTCTCTGTGAGGAGTGTGGGACCTGCTTGCAGACGCCTCTGGACCTGTCTGTTGCAGACAGAACTGAGGCACCCTGCTGGGGTTCATTGATTAGGCTAACACCCCGTGAGCCGTGAGGGAGGGGGGGAGATGGCCCCCTCCCTTTATGTCAGCTGGCAGGACAGAGGGACCCGTTCTGCTGATGTTATTGTGTTTGTTGTTGTTGTTTTTGAGTCAAGAAAACAGAGAGGGGCTTTTTTTTAGCTTTATTCGTGCTTATGTGTAACGACATATTTGACTTTATGTCACTCACAGCAGAAAGAACATGATTTGTGTTTAAAACAAAGTCACCAGCTTTTTGTACCGTGCTACAAACAAAGTCTGGACGTAAAGAGATCATTTCCCATACCACGTGGGCGGGTGATCGTGTAAAGTCAAGAAGCGGTCCTGGTTCATCAGGCACGCTTCTGTTTGGTGTCCCGATTCGCCGAGCAGGTTCTGTACCGGTCCGCCTGGTGGGGAACAAATCTGTTCTTACTCCAGGCATGCTCGGTCAGAGGTGGAGCCAGGCGGTGGTCTCTGCCGGTGCTCGACCTCGTACGCCGGCCGCTTTTGCGGTGGGACACGTGTGGCTGAGTGGTGTCAAGGCTGCGGTGCTCTGCTCCCAGCTGATTCCTGGGGGGGGGGGGCGAAGGTTCTCCTGGGGATGCCCACTCGGAGAGCTTCAGCCTGTTTGCGCCTCTGGTCCAGCCTGGTCTGAATTCGATCCAGCGCTTTCCCAAAAAGTCCCGTCGGTTCTATTGAATGGTGGAGAAAAGGAACTTTCTGTCCCTCCGGGAGGTCAGTTAAGGTCATCCACAGATGGCGTATTGCGATGACCACCTCCGCCATTCCTCTGCCTTGCGCAACAGCTGCTGTCCCCATCATGCGGAGCACAAAGTCTGTTGCCCTGCGGGCTTCATCCAGCAACTCCGCGGCGGCTTGCTTGTCTGTCGTTACCTAGAGCTCCTGTAGTTTTTCAGCCAGGTAAGCCTGCATCATTGCGGACGCGTTCATAGCGCGCCGCAAGACCCTGAGCCCTGTAGAATTTCTCGAGCAGAGAAGCAGAGGCTCGACAGGCCTTGCTGGGGAGAGTTGGTTTTGTCCCGGATGACTTGGGAGCCAGGTGAGACACCAGCGTGTCCTCGATTTGAGGCACGTTGGCTATTCCCACTTCATCCATCCCGTCCACGTCGAGAAACTGCGAGAGCGGCAGTAGCATGGGGGCTCTGGGCTGAGACCAGGTGCGAGTCAGTTCTGTGAGGAAGTCCGGAAAGACGGGCATCCTTTGCCTCGTGGCGGCCTGCTGCTTTGAGTAAAAATAATTTCCTGCCAACCTCGTGACTTGTTGACGAGGTGGAGGCTCCGGCCATGGGATCTGCAGTGCGTCCGCTGCTCTGTGACACAAGTCGAACAGAGCAGGGATGGAAAAGTCAGTCTCCGGGAGCACAGGCACCGGGGTGCGGGAGAGGTCTTCTCCCTGTTCCCCGTATCCGACGTCGGCGTCGTCCGCAGAAAATTCACCTGAGGCTGAAATCGAGATCTCGTCCTCGTTCATCATGCCTCGAGTGTCAAATTTGACTGTTAAGTCCACCATGGGGGGTAGCACATCTGGGATGTCACCCCATTCGACTCGGGACTCGTCCAAAGCCATGCTCTCGAGCTCCGGAGTGGGAGTCAGAGGCTCAGTCGTGTCCGGGTCTGCTGGCGCCGCAGCAGCCCCCATGGCCTTGGCGACGAAGTCCACCTGGTGCCTCCTCACCGCCTCCAGCATCTGGCTGCAGTGTGGGCAAGACTCGGGTGCGTCCAGCGCCATGTTCGCATGCAGCATTCCCAAGCAGACGGGAAAGGCCTCATGGGTGTCCGTCCTTGAGAGGGAAAAACCACATCCGCTGGGGCAGGCGCGCGAGGGTGGGCTCGCCGCTCTGCTGGTCTTTTTTGGAAGTCTTGTCTTTCGCTTTCCTTTCTCCGGAGGCATTTCGCTAGTCCAGCAGTACGCAGGAATAATTCTCTGTGCGCTCTGTGTAGGGAGCAAGCTCACCTCTGATCGAGCGATGAAGCAGCAGAGAAGTCCCGCGAAGAGAGAGAGTTCAGGTTTAAGCGAGGTGAAGGGCAATAAGAGATTGATGAATGGGCGTCAGCGGCTTAAGTACCCAGAGGGCGGGGCCTCTGGCGCGACGCTGACGCCCCTGCCGTAAAGGCGTGAATGTATTCCTTCAGGTAATCGCGCGGGGGCGCAATTCCCATAGCATATGTTGCACCGAGAAACGTGACTGAAAGGGAACCATTTTTACTCAGCTGTCCTTTTTTTCCTGTATCAGAAACATGTGAATATGTTAATAATTTCATACATTACACGTGCCAAGAAAGTCATTATTAATGAAAGGCATATCTTGATAAGATTATTTCTTCTGCTAATTACTGTATTCTACCCAGTACTTTTTCCACAGTAACAAAAACAAAACCAGATCAATGTTAAATAACTCTGGATCACTTTCTTTTCAGGAACACATCCAGTCTGGTTTTAGGAATACTGGGCCATGGGATGATCAGACCAGGGAGGCAGGCTGGACAGTTTCTCCTCAGTGGCTGATTCGATGGGCCATCCCCAGGTTTTGAAGAATCCGGTCAGATCCATGTTCACAGTTTGAGAGAACGTTTCAGTGTACAGGTTCATCTTTCCTTTGTTGTCATTGGGAAAGTTGCTCATGTTGTGGTAGGCAGCAAACACCTTCTTAAAGGCATCCCAACCAAACGTTTCCTGGAGCTACAAGGACAGAAACA
>JBBPBX010008643.1:47920-61986 GCA_038048925.1 Garcialebias charrua
TACTGAGCTGGACTAGTTCAAGTCCAGAGTAGTAATTGTTATTTATCACGGATTCTCCTCTTTTTCGGATTAAACAATAAATTGTGTGACCAGATGATAATCAGTGGCCATGAAACATTAATTATAGTTGACCCATCAGGAAATGCGGTCATTCATTAACAGATTAATAAAATTAACATCATATGTACATTGGATTGGTTCTAATCAATTTTCCTATAAATTAAACGTCAGCACAGATGAAATCACGCGTCCGTAATTTCTAGGAACAACAGAATAAAGTTATGAGATGGTAACTAACTTATATCTGAAGGCATTTTTAACTTAGTTTACTGGCAAGAGAGGTTTTAAGAGAAAGGAGGAAAAAGAGAGAGGGGGTTATCTTGAATGAATTCAACCAGAAATGACACGTTCTCCGTGCAACCTCCAGTTTAACGCAGGTCCGCTTTCGTAACATCGAGGACTCTTTACCTTGCAAGACGGTCAGTCAAGAATGGAGCTTCCTTGATGTCCGAGAGGAGGTCAGTCTGGTTACCTTTGCAGCTCTTTGGCGTCCGCCTTTGATCTACTGAAGTAACGGTAGTCCGGTTGATTTTCAAAATAAAATATTCCTCAAAAGGAGTTTCTATTCAAAGGTTTGAGCCTTGAAGCTCGGTTCGGATTTTACAGCAAGCATGCTCTCAAATCCTTAACTAAGGACAAGGCCTTTGGCGCTTGGCCAATGTCCGACAGCTTAAGAGGCTGAGTGTGACGGATGACTCCTCAACTTAACTCAGAACTGAAAAGTTCACGGAAATTGAACTTTTAAAGAGGGCTTGACTTCAGTGTGCTCACTCCTTCCTATTGGTTAGTCAACCAGGAAGTAGGAGTGGTTTAGCTGAGGTCAGAGAGTTTATTAGAAGTCAAGGGAGAGAAGGTTGTTTTGCCCTAGGACCTGCGAGCGGCTGGAGCGGAGGAACCTGGGCCGTGTGCGTCCTCGCCGCCCTTGGACCTGCGAGCGGCTGGGGCTGAGGAACTGGGCCATGTGCGTCCTCGCCACCCTTGGACCTGCGAGCGGCTGGGACGGGTAAACCTGGGCTGTGCAGCGTAATGTTAGCTTTTTTAATTAGCCTGTGAATAAAACATATTAGCGCTATTGGTTACCTCATTTTGATTTTTGAGACCGACCTTTTTTAATTTCAGCAGAACAACCTGGCCCATCATATAAATGTTTCAAAGAGTACCGAAGCTCCAAGTCCAAAGAGCTTCAGGATTTTAACTACGGTCCGAGAGGAAAACATAAAGGAAAAAATGTGCAGGTAAGCTGTACTCACCTGACTCGCTGACTGTGAAACTGTACTAGCACAAATATTAGACCATAGAGAAACACATATGTATGTATCGTGTTTATTTATTGATTTTTTCTACCTCTTATACGTTAAATTGCTCTCATCTTTGTCACAGATAAACATTGGATTGATGGTGCCAAGTGGGACTGATTTAAACCTCAGGGAAAATGGTCATGTTATTTGTAGACCCAGAGGTAGGAGCACCCGAGATACTGCAACAAGGTGTCCAGAAAATGAGAAGGTTTAACAAGGACATACAAGAAGGACCGCACATCCTGTTGTATCCAGACTGCTCAGAGGAAGTCACTGTGCCTGGATCAGAAAGACCATTCAAACTGGCTCATTATAAAAGGGAACCAGGAAGGCAATATTCCAGAATTACATTGTTTATTTGCCGTAAAACACATTTTAAATGAGGTGAGTGGATGTAAACATTAAATAAAGTATTTTAACTTGTTTCAATCTACTGAAAGACGCCTCCACAGTATCTATATGATCAGTTGTTTATTTTTACAGAAGTGGATGATACCTCAGATTCCTATCCTGAAATTGTCATCACATCAAGGAGGCTGAGTTCAATCAAGCAGACACAGTGGTATATCGAACATTCACAAAACATACATTTTTTTATTTTTGGGGGTGGACTACTGCACTTGTAATTTACTTTTTGTGTTGTATTTTGTTCAGTATTTGTTCAGTGCAGACAGTTTCAATTGAAATAACAGAAGGATTTTTTTTATATATGTTTGAGACAAGAAAGTTCATATATGTTTGAGACTTAATAATACCTTACTAACTAAAGTAACTTAAACAAAATTGACTCTTGTTGTTTATTTTAGTTTGTAACTTATCAAATATGAAACCAAAGCAGTTTGCCAGGGCTAAATGTTTTTAGTTTATTTTAGAGAGAGAGAGAAAAAGATCATCATTCCGCTGCAGACGAGGGAGGGATGGGGGCGACGTGAAGAAGTGCCTGTGCAGATTACTTCTACTAGCATATTTAGCTAGTTTATACCAGCACATTACGGTGAAGCAATGAATAACCCGAAAACAACCTGAAAAGCTCTGAGGTTTAGTATCTACACAGTACTAACGTTGGGCACGTTTTATTAAAAGAGGTGGAACACAATCTTATTTATCTTAAATTAGCACAGACAGATACCCCTGATGCATGCTCAATAATCCAGGTAGAAAAATCTAAAAAAGCTAAGTGTGGTCCTCTGGACATTCAAAAAACTAAACAAAGCAACAACAAAAAAAAAAACTGTAGAAACGTTTCGTCTTTCGTCCTGGAGTTGGACTTTTCTTTTTTTACAAATACTTTACAGATAAACAGATGAAACACTTCCATAACTTTTACTTTTCAAACATGTTTCCAACATTGATAGATGAATTTTTTTGCAAATAAGATTCAGCTCTGCCACAAATACCTTGAGATAAAATGCAGTAAGCACATAAATATTCATACCGTACACAACACATCATATGAAGCTGCTTTGGAGAAAATACCAGTCTTAATAGTTGTTTATTAGTTTTTAGTTTTATTAAAAAAATTAAACTCCAAGGCATAATATCACCTTCAGACATATTAACTCCATCCATCCATCATCTTCCTCCTGGTTTTACGTCATGTCACAGGGGCAGCAGCTTGAGCAGGGAGTGTCCAGACAGCAACTTCTTCCATCTCTTCTGGGAGGACTCTTACAGACTTCCCAGACCACTCCAGCATGTCCTGGGTCTTCCCTGGGGTCTCCTCCCAGTCTACATGTTAACATACAATAAAATGTACAGACAAAAATAAAAACATTATTTTGCAACTAACATATTTGTTTCAGTTGTACCTCGTTTGTCTTCACAAAACAATCAATGAAAGTGATGTGAAAGTATAATAATATTTAGCATGCATCAGGGTGTAATAACAGATAGCTTTTCAGTTTTCACTGTTTGACATTGTGATGTTTTCAACAGCTGTGCTACATCATCCATTACAAAGCTCTGTCTTAGTTTTGTCAAAGTCATTACAACTTGATCTACAACAGGCAGACAATGAAACAGGAGCAAATTGTTGTAAGCAGGAAACAACTTACACATTTGATGGAGGACTTTTTTCAGTAGTTGTGTTCTTCCATCCCTGGATGACCACTGACATCAGGCATCACAGGACGACGTTGATGTTGAGCACGGCTACTCTAATGGAACTGTTACCATTGGTGTATATAGTTTTAACAGCTTGACATAAAAAAAAGACCAATTCCAAAATTGCTCTATTGACTGAAGTACTAAATTATGGTGTGTGGTGTCAAATGCTTTATAAACATCCTGGAAGAAGATACAACTTTCATCATAAATGTAGCTTCATGTACTCTACAAGCATTAGTTATGATTCTGGTGCCTCCACACATCTATTAAAATTTTGCATGAAGAGGTTCACGTTTAAATTAACTGCTGTACAATTTAATAGCTATGCATTAGACATGTAACTCAGTGGTTTTTGTTTCCTTCCAACTCACAGATACAGTGTGACTTGTTCAAGATGGACTCGCTCATAATGTGCCACCCTACAAGGCTGAAATTTTCAAGTGTCACAAGTGTTCTTTAAATTAAGAATATAATCAGTCACGTGCTGATTGTGGGCATGCATGTGGGCCAAGTCTGTTAAAAAATTTTTTAATGAACACTGATTTGAAGTATGCTGTGTTCACACATGGTTTTGTTCACAGACAAGTTGAAGAACTGTGTATAGAAAAGGGCTTTTACATGTTTTATTTGTTTTATGTCTGTTACTTTTTACAGTATGTCCTTTACCTCATTTTATTGCGGTTGCACTGTTAACAAAGATTTACTGTGACCTTTTATTTATTTTTATCTTGTAAATTCATTTATTTTCTGAAACGCAAGGTGTTTCTGAAGGGTGCTACTTTGTAGATAGTTTATTACATTGTTATTATTTCTATGAACAATGTCTAGCTGCATCCTGCCTTCTTCCAGGCACTTTCTTTTTAAAATGTGTGTGCTGATGAAATAAAGTGAGTTAACTGCTAGTCAGGATGTCATACAGCTGTTAACGGACTGACATCAGGACGTGGGTTCGAGTCCCGGTCCTGGCAGAAATTTCTCAAGCAATTTCTCAAGTAAATTAAATGTAGCAATGGAATAATTGAGCAAATGTACAAAACAGGTACAAAAGCATGTCAGAAATGCACCTTGAACAGGTGTGGTTACAACAGCTGTACAAAATAAAACACTACAAAGGCAAAGTTTATCATATCAAACTTTAATTGGGCAACTATTTTACAAAAATTGAAATTAAGTACAGAATTCTTCCATAAAAAATATAAAAACATTCAGGACTTTCCTGAAAATACATTCATGGTATAGATAAAATACCAAAAAGACTGTGACCTTGCTATAACATGTTTTCTTTCTGTGAAATATTTACATGTGAACTTCCCAGATTTACAGTATTTTCAGTTTTTTAATTTGCATAAATATATGAAGATATAGAATAATAATAATAAAATAACTAAATAAACATCTCAATAGAACTATGTGAGGTTTATTTTTTCCTCTCTGCCACCCATCTCTGTTTCTCTGCCTCATAAAAATGAGATTTGGAGAACTCCTCCCAACTCATCTCCCTGACCATACCCTGTGACTGATAAATGGACAGAACCTTTGATGGACAATATATATATTTTCCTGCCACACCAGGGAAACCAGTATGGATGTGTGGGATGTTTGGTCCCTGCTTCAGCTCCCTATGACAAAACCTGCAAACAGGGCCTGTTGGCTGAGATTCTGTTCTTTTTCTCTTCTTGTCATTTTTTTCCTCCATTCGTTTCTTTGTTTCCTGCAGTTCCCTTTGAAAGAAAGTTGTGGTAGAAAATTCCTCAAAGGACATGTTTGGATTGGAAAGTCCCTCAGCACCATAAGTGACATGAACCTTTTTTGAGCAGTAGAAGTAACGGACAGGTCCCTGAATGAAGAAAAAATGAATGGAGGAACCATCAGTCTCATAACGAGACATTGGCTGTCCGCAGGAAAGACAAGTCTTTGTTTGTCTTTTCTTCTGCTCGGGCTGTTGTTGCTGCTGCTTATCTAAAATGCCCTCCACAATTTTCTCTAACGAGTCCTGTGTAATAGGGATGGACAAAGCAGGTGCGTGTGGATTGAAGACAGGCGGCTCAATGGTGGTCACAGACACACTGGTTGACTGACTGGTTAAAGTGTGCCACAGTTCCTGGGTTTCCACAAGTTTTTCGGGGCTTGTATTTAATGAAGAGCTGGTGTTCAGGAGCTTTGACAAGTGCTTCACATACCGTGAGATGTGAAGCTTGGGTGTTTCTGCAGCAAGCCATCAATCGCCTCTTTCATAGGTGGTGTCCAGCGTGTGTGATCCAACACAAAGACACGTCCACCGGTCTTTACTGGTCCAGTGCGGGCACTCCTTGGTGAGGATCGCAGAGGATGTGAAGTCTCTGAAACACAATAAGGTAAGTACAATTCATCAGTATAAGTTTATACATTTCCTAAATTTAATCTAGAAATGTAAATACATTGTGTTTGCTCACCTGTTGTAGAAACTTGGAGTATTTCTGACTGGATTTCCTGCTTTAGGAAGTAACTAGAGGGACTGAAGGCCGGTTGTGCTACTGATGCCTCAGCAAGTGGAACAGCCAAATTTGAGCTCAATGCCACAGGTGGAGTTTGTACTTGTTTGGTGATGAACGATGGCAGAGGAAGCTGTGAAGGAGCTGCTATTTCTCTTTTCAAAGTTCTGTGTTGGTCCCAATCAAGAGGCTGCGGAGGATGACGCCAGAGGGAAATTGCATATCCAAGATGACGTACAGGACGAGAGCCAGGCCACAGGACGAGATCTTGCAGCTCTGTCTTCATCCACAGTTTCTGGTGCCGAGAACAGTTCCAGCTGCTAATGTCATGGTCAGGTTGAGGCAGAGGAACAGCAAAGGGCGGCTGAGCTGAGGGAACTATCATAAAAAAATAAAAATACATGGAATTAGGGTTCCATAAAAAAAAGACTGTTTGTGTTCCAAATATTAGCCACATTGTTTACAAAATATTTGACAAACAGCGTGGAAATGCTGTTAATAAAGCAAACTACTCAGTAAAAAAATTAATTATTTTTTGTATGCAGTCAGTTCTTACCATCTTCAGCACTGTCCTCAAAGGAAAGGTCTCTCTGTGCAGAGGTGGAAGCTGCACTTGTGCTGGAATCTGAAAAGGAGCGATATCTTTCAGTTATTTATTTATGGCTTCAGTATAATTTTAAAACATCAGATGAAGTAGCTGTGAAAATTATCCAGACATTGCTATTGATGCAACAAATAGATATTTAAGGGTGAGTTGAAACGAACCTTTATACAACTCTGTATTCTTTGCACTCTCTTTTTCCTTCAGTAGAAATGACAGCGGTGATGGAAGGGCCACGGGTGTCTGTTGTGATGGAAGGGCCACGGGTGTCTGTTGTGATGGAAGGGCCACGGATGTCTGTTGTGATGGAAGGGCCACGGATGTCTGTTGTGATGGAAGGGCCACGGATGTCTGTTGTGATGGAAGGGCCACGGATGTCTGTTGTGATGGAAGGGCCACGGATGTCTGTTGTGATGGAAGGGCCACGGATGTCTGTTGTGATGGAAGGGCCACGGATGTCTGTTGTGATGGAAGGGCCACAGATGTCTGTTGTGATGGAAGGGCCACGGATGTCTGTTGTGATGGAAGGGCCACAGGTGTCTGTTGTGTGTTTGCCAGGACTGTAAACAATCAGAAGAAAGTAAACAAATGATTTTATGTACCGTAGCTTAAAAACATAAAGCATCAGATTTCTTTTCAGTAATAGAATGTACATTTCTTTACCGTTAACTGTTGAGGATTCTGAATCACCTGATGCGTCTGAACACCTGGACACCGTTGCAGTTGGACCTAAATAAAGATAATGTATCAGTCACTGTATGAATCCCAATTGAACACAACAGGTGGTGTTAGTGGAAACTCAAAAAGTTGTGCTTTTATTCCTTCTGCTTCTGCCAGAACACAATAGGTCAAGGCTCAGTTTTGGAGGGTTATTCATCGTAAAAGAGAATAACACTCCAGTCCTGAAATCACCTACTTTAAGAAAAACCTGTCTTTGCTCTGTTTGACACTGGGGTTCCCTCTGTTTCCGCTGATCCTGACACTGTGTACACAGAGACAAATATGGGAGAGAGACTAAACACAAGCAGATTATATTTTAGAATTTCATCAAGTGTAACTATAGTGTGCGTACTGCTCTGACTCAGGAGCGTAGAGGGTGAGATGCTCAGCATTGCAGCCTCCAATCCTTCGTACTCCTCCATCACTATGAGAAATCAAAAAATTATATTGTAAAAAAATCAAGGATCAGTTTGGGAGGAATATTCAGTTTTTAAGGCAATTTTTGTCCTTTCATCTTAAAATTGTTAATACAACATTCTTAGTTGCTCACCCAGATGTTTCTGTGGCACACTGGATGGTGTGGTTGTATGACTGGAGGATGATTTCTGTCTCTTGAGCAGGTGCTGCTGCAGCTTCTAGTCTCCCAGCACTTCTGAATCATCTGTGACATCCCCTCCTCTTTGATGAACTGCAGACAAACATTTCGCCGCACAATATCCTCTCTCTATGGCTCAGATTTGTTCTGCACACTAGGATAATTTTTTATCATTTTGGCCTCAGGAGAGGGGTCCTGACGAAGAAATCCAAGGGGTCCCTTGCGGAAAACAACTCTTTGTTTTCCTGGATAAAAGATGGTCTTCTTCTGCATTTTGGCCTAGTATGGAGCAAAAAAGGGTAGATCATGCGTTAAAAAAAATCTGAAAACCTTTTAAATATATTTTGCATAAGAGCTCAACTGATTATTCAACGTACTGATAGTTCAAAAAGTTTCTATTTAAGGAAACTAGCAGATTGACCTGCAGCAAGGAAACAAATATATTTTCCATTCTGTTCATTTAGCTCTAAACATCAAAAGGTGCTCAAATGCAGCTAAAGACAGGAAGGACATAAAATATAATGATTTATCCGTTTTTATTTACTTGTACTGCAATCAGATATCAGTGTTTCAACACAGTGTACTCTCTCTGATATTATTATTTTAATTATTATTACATTTTGGCAAAAATTGAAACAGAATCTATGATTGTGAAAAAAATGCTGACTTTATCCTCACTCTAATAAAAAACACTGAGCATAATCTGTGAATAAAACATAAAGTAATCCTGATCCTTAAAAGTTAGTGTTTTTTAGGCAGCGTTGCAACACTTACTTTTTAAGAAATCACCACAGTTTTATTGTAAAACACAGACACATAAACCACACATAAAACCATAATGGTTTTATTACTGGCCAACGCCAGACAAAGGAGCACACTGTGGTAGAAAGTAACGCTGCCATTACATGAATATATGTTCGGTCGGAAAAAAACGCGATCATGACGATAAACATGTTTCATATATTTATGTTTTGCCCTCAGCATAACTTACCTTTTAAATGTGAAGGATGCATGTAAAGATCGCTTTTCTTTAGTTTGTTTTCGCGTGTTGTCCATCTCGGGTCGAAATGTCATCACTTCCGGGTCATCACTTCCGGGTCGTCACTTCCGGGTCAGCCTCGGAGTTAGTACAATCCCTTTCCGTGTGATTCTCTCGTTTGTTAAAGTGTTTCAGAAAATGTTAATTTGTTTCAGAATTTGTTAAAGTGTTTCAGAAAATGTTAATTTGTTTCAGAATTTGTTAAAGTGTTTCAGAAAATGTTAATTTGTTTCAGAATTTGTTAAAGTGTTTCAGAAAATGTTAATTTGTTTCAGAATTTGTTAAAGTGTTTCAGAAAATGTTAATTTGTTTCAGAATTTGTTAAAGTGTTTCAGAAAATGTTAATTTGTTTCAGAATTTGTTAAAGTGTTTCAGAAAATGTTAATTTGTTTCAGAATTTGTTAAAGTGTTTCAGAAAATGTTAATTTGTTTCAGAATTTGTTAAAGTGTTTCAGAAAATGTTAATTTGTTTCAGAATTTGTTAAAGTGTTTCAGAAAATGTTAATTTGTTTCAGAATTTGTTAAAGTGTTTCAGAAAATGTTAATTTGTTTCAGAATTTTGTTAAAGTGTTTCAGAATTTGTTAATTTGTTTCAGAACTATTTGTTAATGTGTTTTGCACCTCAGGGCCACCGTATGATGGAGACCTCCTCACCCAAACTTAAAGCTGTATGGGAGGAGGACCTGGGCATGACCATTCCAGATGAAACATGGGCTTCTATACTTAAACTTGTTAACACAACATCTCTATGTGCACGCCATTGTCTTATTCAGTTTAAAGTGGTACACAGAGCCCACTTCTCCAAAAGCAAACTGTCTCGTATTTATCCAGAAATCACCCCATACTGTGACAAATGCAAAACTGCTGAGGCCACACTGGTTCATATGTACTGGTCCTGTCCCAGCCTTGGTCAGTTTTGGACGGATGTTTTTAAAACCCTGTCCACAATCTTCAGAGTAGAAGTAACACCTAGCCCTCTCCTTGCTCTGTTTGGTATCAGTGGTGAAGAGTTACCTCTATCAGCCTCCAAAAGACAAGCACTGGCTTTTTGTTCCTTGTTAGCAAGGCGTGCAATTCTAATAAGATGGAAGGGTGCTGCCCTTCCAACTCATAAACAGTGGTTATATGACCTTTTGTCATGCTTGAAACTAGAAAAAATAAGGTGTTCTCTTCAGCACTCTACTGAGAAATTTAATAAAATATGGGGGCCTTTTCTTGATACATTCCAAAATATACAATAATATTTCAGGTGAATTCTTTGTTTTATTTTTTTGTGCTCTCTGTTTTTGTCAGGTTTAAAGATGCAGTGTATGGACATAGGGCAGTGACCTGGATAGGAGTGAATGGGATTAATTTTTGTTTGTGTTCATGTATGTTGTTTAAACAGACCATACGTATAACATTTTTTGTACCCACACTTTCTTATTTGTATGTATAAAAGGAAAAAACTTTAATAAAAAAACAGTGATTAAAAAAAAAGGTACACTTTTAGTAACATTTCTGGTTTTAAAATTATTTCACTCGATGCTCGAGGGTTAAGGAACAACATCAAAAGAAAGGCAACTTTTTTATATATAAAATTTTTTAAAGGAGATTTTTGTTTTATCCAAGAAACTCACTCAACTTCAGATGATACAAAATTCTGGAAAACTCAATGTGGGGACGATCTATGGCTAGCACACGGCTCTACTCAATCAGTGGGAGTGGCAATATTACGAAACAACTTCAGTGGGGATGTTTTATGCTCACTCCCAGATACATATGGGCATTTTGTTTTATTAGTGGTATCAATAAATGAGGAGACACTTTTGTTGGGTTCCATCTATGGGTACAATACTATAGCTGAAAATACACAACTATATGATAGATTAAGTAATGGGGTGAATTATTTATATAGAAAATATCATAATATGAATATCATAATTAGTGGGGACTTCAATTCCACTCTTAACGATGCATTAGACAGATTTCCTCCGAAGGCTAATACAAATCTAAACACATTGAGAATAGAGATATACAGTATATAAGAGATAAATATAGAATTGAGAAAGCCCTCTGGATAGAGGTCTAAATGTCTTCTGCAACAAATAAAGTCCAGTTGATCTTGTATTGAATGCCTTTTTTGATTTTATCATGTCCTGGACGACTGAGAATCTTCACCAGCAAATCTAAACACAGTTCTAGAAAACTTTATAACAACTTTTGGTCTCACTGATGTTTGGAGACAAAAAAATAAATCCAAAGTTGAATTTACGTGGCAAAACAAAACGGGCTCGTCTAAATCAAGAATTGATTTCTGGTTGGTGTCTGACTTAATAACTGATGAAAGTAAATCTGATATTCTTCCAGCTCCTCTATCAGACCACAAACTTATCCTAATTGAAAAAACTACATCAAATCAGAACAGAGAAAATAAAACTACAGCTTACTGGAAACTCAACACCTCTCTTTTAGAAAATAAAGATGTGGAAGAAAACATTAAACAAACAATTATAGAGTACTGGAATAAAGCTTGCAGCCAGAAGGCATTTAGTAGAAACTGGGAACTCTTAAAATATGAACTTAGAAAACTGTTAATGAAAACTGGAGCTGAAATAGCACAAAAGAAACGAAAAATAGAATCAGAGGTAATAAAAGAAATCATCCTATTAAATAGTATTCTACCAGAAAATTTATCTGAAGAACAAAAGATAAAATTAAACCAGTTACAACTGAACCTGGACAATATTTACATTTCCAAAGCTAAAGGAGCTTACATTAGATCGAGACAGAAATGGTTAGAAGAGGGAGAAAAAAACTCTAGTTACTTTTTTAGATTAGAAAAAAGGCATCAAATATCGAACAGCATTATAAAACTTAAAAT
Organism: Garcialebias charrua; assembly: GCA_038048925.1. Classification (NCBI taxonomy): domain Eukaryota; kingdom Metazoa; phylum Chordata; class Actinopteri; order Cyprinodontiformes; family Rivulidae; genus Garcialebias; species Garcialebias charrua. Next base: position 59,674 of record JBBPBX010008643.1, read on the forward strand.
AAACGACAATATATGTGAAGACCCAGTTCAGATCTCTACCTTCTGTGAAACTTTCTTCCAAGAACTTTATCAATCAAAATGTTCTGATGAAACTATCACACAATTTATTAATTCTTTGAATAAAGTACAACAAATAAGTCAAATGAATAAAGAGCAGTGTGATTCCCAGATTACAATTGAAGATATCCAAAAGTCCATCAACAAACTAAAATTAAATAAGTCACCGGGTACTGACGGTCTCAATGCAGAATTTTATAAGAAGTTTTCAGAACAGCTGTCACCTTTTTTACATCAAGTTTATCTTGAAAGTTTTGATTCTGGATCACTTCCACCAACAATGACCCAAGGTCTCATCACACTGATCCCTAAACCACAAAAAGACAAGCTGCTTCTTGACAACTGGCGACCAATCACATTACTCCAAAATGACTATAAAATTATTGCAGGTTGTATTGCTAAAAAAATTAAAAGTACTCTTGAAGAAGTGGTCGATGAAACTCAGTCTGGATTCATACCAGGTAGACATATAACTAATAACATCAGACTTATATTAGACCTGTTAGATTACTCCGATTTAATAGAGGGGGATGGATTCATATTATTTCTAGATTTTTTTAAAGCATTTGACACTGTCGAACATACATTTCTGTTTAAAGCACTAGAAGTATTTGGATATGGACAAATCTTTATTAAAAGCTGTCAAATGTTATATAAGAATTGTAACGCATCTATAAAATTATCACATGGCTGCTCCAAAAGATTTTATTTGAAAAGGGGTCTCAGACAGGGGTGTCCAGTCTCCCCATACTTATTCCTTCTGGCCATGCAAATTCTCTCTGTTAAAATCAAAGAAAAAATTACAGGAATTAATGTCGCAAACAGAAATATTGTAATTTTCCAGCTTGCTGATGATACAGCTCTTTTTTTTTAAGAATAAATGTGAAATAAAAATTCAATTGAAATCATCAATACCTTTTCCAATGCCTCTGGCTTGACTCTAAATCTAAACAAATGTGAATTACTTTCTATTAAATCTTCTTTAACAGGCACCGTTCTCAACATTCCTATAAAAGACAAAGTGAAATATCTTGGAGTCATGATCATTAAAGATCAAAATGTAAGATCAACAGAAAATTTTAATCCCATAATTAAAATAGTTGAGCAAAGATTTAATCTGTGGCTCCAGAGAGATCTCTCTCTTTTAGGACGATCCTTATTAGTCAAAGCAGAAGGTTTATCTAGACTCGTTTATCCAGCCCTTGCACTTGATGTCCCCAAACAAATTTGTACCAATTTTAATAAAATAAACTTTAACTTTATATGGAGGAATAAATGCCATCTCATTAAGAAAAATGTTCTAATGAACAGGGTTGATAGAGGTGGAGTTGAAGCCCTCGACTTTACATCTTTAAATAATTCATTCAAAATTAAACATCTGACAAACCTCCTAAAAAATCCTAACTCTATATGGAATGCTATTCCTATTTATATTTTTGACAAGGTGGGAGGATTACCCTTTCTTCTTAGATGCAACTATAGTATACCCAAAATACCCTTAAAGTTATCTATGTTCCATAAACAGATGTTGTTAAGCTGGTCACTTTTGTACAAACACAATTTTCTCCTCATAAATATTATATTTAGAATAATGAAGATATTAATATGGTCTTGAGCCGGAAAAGGGTAGCATGCCCTCTCCGGGTCGGGGAGGAGGTCCTGCCCCAAGTGGAGGAGTTTAAGTATCTCGGGATCTTGTTCACGAATGAGGGAAAACTGGAGCGTGAGATCGATAGGCGGATAGGTGCAGCGTCCGCAGTGAAGCGGGCGCTGTACCGGTCTGTCGTGGTGAAGAGAGAGCTGAGTCAAAAGGCAAAGCTCTCAATTTACCGATCGATCTACGTTCCCACCCTCATCTATGGTCATGAGCTTTGGGTTATGACCGAAAGAACAAGATCTCGGATACAAGCGGCTGAAATGAGTTTTCTCCGCAGGGTGGCTGGACTCTCCCTTAGAGATAGGGTGAGAAGCTCAGTCATCCGGGAGGGACTCGGAGTAGAGCCGCTGCTTCTCCACATCGAGAGGAGCCAGTTGAGGTGGCTCGGGCATCTGGTTAGGATGCCTCCTGGACGCCTCCCTGGTGAGGTGTTCCGGGCACGTCCCACCGGGAGGAGACCCAGAGGAAGACCCAGGACGCGCTGGAGGGACTATGTTTCTCGGCTGGCCTGGGAACGCCTTGGGATTCCCCCGGAGGAACTGCTCCAAGTGGCTGGGGAGAGGGAAGTCTGGGCCTCCCTACTTAGGCTGCTACCCCCG
>JBBPBX010008644.1:0-24458 GCA_038048925.1 Garcialebias charrua
AAAAATCGGACTACACGCGCATGCAACATTTGTGACGTAGGCACCGTTTGTCTGCGTCTGCCATTAACGCATATTCATTCTCAGCCAAATCGCCTTTTTTTTATAACTTGAAAAATGCCGGTTGTGTTGCATTTGGGTGTTCTAATATAATCAGTGAACAAGTGAGCCTTCTCACTTTCCCAAAAGATGTAAGAATAAATGGAATAAATAAAGCTGCCCCCCCTCGGACTGAGCTCCCTGCTTCCTGACTAGGTGAGAGTCAAATACATACGGGTGCAGACCTAAATTAGAACCTGCTGTTTCTGCTCATCTAACTTCCTGCTTCCCAAACTGAAGACAAATAGCTCAAATCTTAACTTAGATTGATAACTTTGTTGTTTTATTTCTTGTTCGCCATGAATATTTATATGGGGCATTCTAAAGACTTCTCCTCGCAACGTCACATATGTTGCATTCGCTTGTAGTCTGATTTTTCCAAGAGAAACATGGTTTTTAATTTTTAAACTCAATTTAAAAGGAATTTTCATTTATCATTTTGTTTGCAAAAACGAACATAGTTGAATGATACAAGATATATATCTTCTATCATTTTATGCAAATTTGTAAGATGATGTCACCCCACCTTTAATGTTCTAGGTATTTATAGATTGTGAAAAGTTACTTTTTTTTGCTCTGTTACTCATATGATTATTGTTTGAATTGATTGTTTGAACTTGTTTTGTTTTTTAAAAAAGCGGCAGATAAAATAAGATTTCTTCTTCTTTCTGCCACCTTTCATTTTATGTATTCTTTCATATAATATGTGATATGATTTTTTTATCTTTAGGGTTTTAATGTAAAATGAATAAATTTAATTTAAAAAAAGGGGTAAAATCAGAAACTGTATTTGTTTGATTGTCTTGGAAGTCAGCACCAGCACCAAAATGATCAACCCAATTTGTAGTGAGGAAACAAAACAGCTGATTTGCGACTTTAGCAGTGTCCCAGTGAATTTTAAAATATCCCCATGAGTCAGTGATGTGGGAGATCAGGAGTCTGCAATCTTTACAATCAAAAGAGCCATTTTATGCCTTTGTTCATTAAATTAAAAGTGTTCAGATCCGCAACATGCTACAACCATGGTTATCAACTGATGACCCATGGGCCACTTTAGGTTTGTTGGAAGGGGCTTTTGTGGCCACTAGGGGTGACATTATAAAAATAAAATAACTAATAATTTCTATTTTTACAATTTAAGACAAATGAAAAACCAGATTATTTTAAAGAGAAAGTTTGTTAATTTATAAAAACTATGAAATATACAAACCTAGGTATTTTTTTATTGTGGAAAAATGAATTAAGTATAGAAATAAAGCATAAAGTTAAAGTTTTACTCCTTGTACTTGTTCCAATATTCACATGTAGTCCTCGACTTACGACGCCCTCAACTTACGACGTTTCGGACTTACGTCACGCATCTCATAATTTATTTTCATTTTTTATAAATAAATAAATAAATGTACAGTACTGTACATTACAGTTACCAAGCACTTAGCCTATCCTAACACTGTTTTTAAAGATGAAGGAGTGAGTTGAATTGTCTCCCTCCTCCTAGCAGGCTCCATAGGAGCCAAGATGGTCTAGTGGCAGGACTTTTGACTACGGATCCGAAGGTCGCGGGTTCGCGCCCCGGCCACTACCCAGCTTGGGGTGTCTATGAGTGCACACCTATTTCTCCAGCTCCCCGGGCGCTTTCGGGCTGCTCACTGCACCACCTGGTAGGTGGTTGGGTTAAATGCAGAGACGAATTTCGTCTGTGTATGGGAAACATACGCAGATGACAGGAAATAGACATTATTATTATTATTATTCACATAAAGGGAGCTAGATCCCTTTATGTGAAAGGGAGACAATTCGTCTCACTCCTTCATCTTTAAAAACTGTGTTAGGATAGGTCAAGTGCTTAGTAACTTTACAGTACTGTACATTTATTTATTTATTTAAAAAATGTTATTTTATTTTTTTATGTATGTGATCCGACTTACGACGATTTCATGTTACGAACGGCCCGTAGGTCCGGAACTCGTTCGTAAGTCGAGGACTACCTGTAATTGCAAATGAAATGACATAAAAATTACTAAAACTACCGTTTTTTCCGGTGTATAGGCCATACCTTTTTATGGTTTTTTTTCAAGGCCTGCGACCTATACACCGGTGCAACCTATGTTATCACTTTCGGCGAAACAAATTTTTAAATCCAGCTCATTTCACAATTACGTTCATTTATTAAGGAAAAGTTCAGCTCAGACACATATTTGCTATAATTTTTATCAAACAAATAATTGTTTTTAAGTGTTAATCTTCTTAAAAGCCTTGCTGTGCGCTCCTGTGGCAGACATTTGCAGCAGAGCTAAACGTAGGTGCGACCTATACACCGGTGCGACCTATCTAGGGATTTTTCCAATCTATTGGTAATAATTGGACAATGCGACCTATACACCAGAAAATAGGGGTAGTCGTTTTTTTTGTTGTTTGTATATCTTTTGTATATCTTTTCGTTTGTAGCCTATATCCATCTGCTCCCTAACAGGTCTCTCTTGAAAATGAGTTCTGTGGCTCAATGAGACTACTACCTGTATAAATAAAGGCTAAATGAAAAAATAAAAATAACAACCAATTCAGTTTTGATCAAAACTTGAAAGAGCCGCTGCGGAGGGACCAAAGAGCCGCATGTGGCTCCAGAGCCACAGGTTGCAGACCCCTGTGGGAGATGAACACATGCAGGATGCAGGGGGTTAACTCGTCTCTTCGACGGGGAGGAGAGGGGATGTAACGCTGCTGCCTGAACAAAAACACCAACACTGTCTGCAGACGACCAGCAAGCTCTTCAGTCGTTCTTACTGCACTACTTTCCCATCTTGGACCCGCGAACCAGCATTATTATATTCATCCATCCCTCAAGGTAACGACTGGATCCGTGCTTCCTCTCGGTCTGTTTTGTAAAGGCTCACGTTTGCAAAGTATTTATTTTTTTTTGTCAACGTGGGCATCTTCTGATGAGATTCTTTATGGCATACCCAGTAAGGGGCGACATCACTTTTTTGTGAGGAAGTCACAGTTTTCTAACACTTTCGTGTGAAAATGTAAAAGCGTACTTGAACGCCTCAAGCGAAAACGAAGCCCAAACGACAAAGATGCTAATGCTAAATGCTAACGGTTGCTCCCACATGTCTGCGAGTCATGTGGTCCACCACAAGTTCGTCGTTACTGTTATTATTACCGTAAGCACACACGAGTTTATACTTTTATAACATGGCCCATCCTAATAACGTCTATATGCATTTTAATACGCAATGCAATATATTACATTCTTTAAGGTCTTGTAACGTGGTAGTTCCAGAGCTTATTGGTTAACTTTCAGTGTTGCTTATCACTTATATATATTTTTTTTAAAGTAAGATACAGGCTGTATTGCCAGCTGGTTGTGAAGACATCCTCACTCCAGGGTTAATTTATTAAAGATTGAACATGCTAACTTAGTTGTGGCGTTGTTTCACTAAAGGGGAATACTGTACACTGTACTGTAATAACATTGTTTTATTTTAAAATGTACAATAGTTTTGATGTATAACACATTTTAACTAGATTTTGTATTCAAATGTTTGATGTAGCTTGAGTTTTATGCACGCGCTCCATACTTCATATTTTTATTACCAGACCTGCTTCAAAAACCTGTCTGAAGTAAGCTTGTTTATTCTTCCAGAGATTTAGCATTTAATATTGAGGACTTTGATCCCAGCTTTAATTCGGCATAGCTCAAATGCATAAAAATCAACTTTTATTGAAATGTTTGAACATTACAATTTCCCCTCATCCACTGTTTTCATCTGCAGCGTTCGTTAAAGTTTATTGATAGCTAAATATAACTTAAAATTAATTAAGAAGGCAAAATTAAAACGCTCTAGCTTGTGGCTTGTTCTTCAAACTTGACCAAAAAAAAAAAAAAGATGCTAAAAGCCGTAATGGATATTAATAATGTAACACAAATGGATGAGGCGTTCACGCACCTTTGTTGACCGACATGTACAGTAGATTAGATTATCGGTAACTAGCAAGCATTAGCTGCTAGCACTGCACAGACGTAGATAATAAACTTCCGAAGGATGTACTGTATAATACAGTACATCCTTCGGAAGTTTATTATCTACGTCTGTGCAGTGCTAGCAGCTAATGCTTGCTAGTTACCGATAATCTAATCTGGGTCACTTGGCCAGTCGAGATATATACTGTAGATGTTTATGTTTTTCTTGCAGCAGTTTAAAGCAACACGCTTTTTAACTTTTGGTTTTATCATCTGGGTTTGTATTAATAGCTTGCACTGTTATGCAGTGAAGGGTGCGTTTATGTGTTAGTAGGTCAGTCGGCCGTGTTTTGATTCCGATTTCATGACTCACTCATTTGAATTTCGGCAATAATTGATTTTTTTAAACTGCTAATCATAGTTTTTCATTTGAACAAAGGACATCTATTTTAATAGCAATTGATGTAGCTGTATTTTGATTTTATATATATATATTAGGGATGGGGCAGATCCGATCCAGTATCGGTATCGGTATCCGATACCAGCATTATTTAAGTATCGGGTATCGGATCAAACCTGCCGATACTTTTCCGATCCANTATATATATATATAGTATATATATATAGTATATTTTTTGTGGGCGGCAAGCTTTATATTTAGTTATAAAGGAAGTTGACATGCAGAAGCACTGAGCCAGGTAGGGAATGTTGATGTTCTCATGGTTATGTCTTACTTTCTTCATGTTATAAGTTCAGTAGCACTCTAGTGCTCCTGCAGAACATCATGACACACTCTGCTTGTAATGTTACAAATGGTAAATGGACTAAATGGACTGCACTTGTGCTGGTGAAGATTCTCTGTCATCCAGGACATGATAAAATCAGAACAAGCGTTCAATACAGAAACAACTGGACTTTATTTGAATCAGAACATGATTGTACAGGACTGTACTTGTGCCCTCATTTACCCATTATACAACACTACTACAGTACATTATATCTATACAAAGAATAATCAGTGCTTTATTACATTCATACACTGATGGCACACACATCGTAGCTAATGAGGGGTTCAGTTTCTTTTCCAGGGACACTTCAACATGTGACTGCTGGTGGAATTAAGCCCACCCAGCCACAGCACCCCCCGCCCCCCACTTTTTTTTAGATAAAAAACTAATCGATTTTGGGGGTTAGAAAGCCACTAGGACGTCATGCTTAGAAAATACAGTAACGGTTTCTCTGAAACTCCTGCAACATATGGAATAGGTCTAAGATCCTCCTTTTAAACCCAGCCCAGTGGTCATTCAGTTTGTTGCGGGAGTTTAAAACATGTGGCTTTCAAACTCTAAAGTTATATACTTCTTCTTCTTTCGGCTTTTCCCTTTTCAGGGGTCGCCACAGCGAGTCATCCTCCTCCACCTCACTCTGTCCTCTGCATCCTCTGTCCTCACTCCAACTACCTTCATGTCTTCTCTAACTGAATCCATATACCGTATTTTCCGGTGTATAGGTCGCACCTTTTTATGTTTTTTTCAAGGCCTGCGACCTATACTCAGGTGCGACCTATATATGGCTTGTTATCACTTTCGGTGAAACAAATTTTTAAATCCAGCTCATTTCACAATTACGTTCATTTATTAAGGAAAAGTTCAGCTCAGACATATATTTGCTATAATTTTTATCAAACAAATAATTGTTTTTAAGTGTTAATCTTCTTAAAAGCCTTGCTCTGCGCTCTTGTGGCAGACATTTGCAGCAGAGCTAAACGTAGGTGCGACCTATAACCTATCTAGGAATTTTTCCAATCTACTGTTGGTGATAATTGGACAATGCGACCTATACACAGGTGCAACCTATACACAGGTGCGACCTATACACAAGTGCGACCTATCTAGGGATTTTTCCAATCTATTGGTAATAATTGGACAATGCGACCTATACACAGGTGCGACCTATACACCAGAAAATACAGTATCTCCTCTTTGGCCTTCCTCTGTGTCTTTTTCCTGGCAGCTGCATTTCTAACATCCTTCTACCAATATACCCACTGTCCCTCCTCTGGACATGTCCAAACCATCTCAGTCTGGCCTCCCTAACTTTATCTCCCAGTTGTTCAACATGTGCTGTACCTCTGATTATCTCATTCCTGATCTTATCCATCCTTGTCACTCCTAAGGAGAACCTCAGCATCTTCATTTCTGCTACTTCCAGTTCTTTCTCCTGTCTTTTTGTCAATGACACTGTCTCCAGACCATACAACATAGCTGGTCTCACCACTGTCTTGTAAACTTTTCCTTTGACCTTTGCTGACACCTTTTTGTCACAAATCACTCCTGAAACTTTTCTCCATCCACTCCATCCTGCCTGGACTCTCTTTTTCACCTCTTTACCACATTTCCCATTTTCCTGGACTATTAATATATATACTGTATATAATAAATTACGGCAAAGACTGGTTCATCCCAAAGAGCCAGTCCCGCGGCACAAACAGAGTAATATTGTGTTATGTTGTTCAATGTCAGGAGGGCTGTGATCAGTCCTACGTCAGGGAAACTAAACAGCCACTGGCCAAAAAGATGGCCCAGCACAGAAGAGCAACATCATCAGGCTAGGACTCTGGGTTTTCACTCATCTCCAAGCCAGCAGTTACTTTTTCAGTGATGAAGATATGCACATTCTTGACGGAGAGGAACGGTGGTCTGAGAAAGGAGTAAAGAAAGCCATCTTTGTGAAGAGAACCTGTCTGTCGTTAACCCAGGGGTGGAGGCCTCCATGTCCAATCGTTCCTTGGTTATGATGCTGTTATTGCATCTTTCATCCCTCTGTGAATAGCAAGCAGCCATCAGGGCATTAACAATCAGTTGTTGGGCTGATTGTCTTCCTTTTGCGTGTGAACAACTAGTTTTGGCTGTCACCAGCAAACTAGAGTTGATCTACGGTACTATGAGAAGGACTGAGAATGATTGCAGCTAGGGGTGGGCGATATTGCCAAAAAATGATATCACAATATATTTTTTGAAACACCCCGATAACGATAGCAGACGATATTTCACATTTTCTCCTTTTATTCAATCAACCAAACAAATGTGTAATTTCAAAATGACTTTCATAAACAGTCACCAGAATACAAAAAAAGATATTCATATTTAAAAAGCAAAATAAATAAATATATATAAAAAATTGGCTGACAGTTTGAATCAGCTACCAAGTGCAAAAAGAGTACCTTAACATAATTTTTTTTGTAAACTTCAAGTATGTTAAGAATTCTTGATCTGTTTGCAGAACAATATCTTTGAAGAAATAGTTTTATCCACATATTTTAAACAGGAAGAATGTGCAGTTAAGAGAGATGGTAAAACAAAAAGCACATTTTCTTTAGAATTAAGAAGAATGCCTGGTACCCATTGCACAACTCGAAACGCGCCTGCCGTCCCCTTTTGGCCGCTTGTCAGGGTCCCACCAAACCACTGAAGACCGTCTGATAACGTATACTAGGGGGCAGCAGAGAGGAGGGGTCTAGTTCGTCTTCCGGGTTCAGTTGTTGTGTTAACTGCACCTCCGACGGTCTTTGATGAGATTAAAACTTTTTTTAATGTTTGGGGTGATCTACACTGGAGAGAACAGCAGCCTGTCAGCAGCAACTGTAAAAATGCCACGTTTCTTACCGGAGTTTGGTTCCAATTCATGGAGGGTTTAAAAAGTCCAAAAAAAGTCCCGTTGTGGTTGTGTAATCAGATAGCAGAGGCTCTCCCACTGTTTGCCGGATGCGTCGAGCCTCCAGAGATCAACATTTGGGACGTCGGCGGCTCGACGGCTAGGTTGATTTGGACGCGCGCGTGCCCGCGAAGGGAACTGCAGGCTGCCGCCGCGCCGCTTCGATCACTCGAATCGCGCCGCTTCCCTGTTCGCTGTGACTCCACGCGTCTCCTCATAGACTTTGAATGTAAACCGGCCGCTTCAGCCGCCCGACAACGGGGCAGTGGGTACCAGGCAGAACTGTTTCAGTTATTAGCATTACTTACATTGGTCATGCTATTTGTGCAAAAAGCTTCTTAAAATAAATTAGGGATGGTTGCAAAACTAAAGATTATGATTTAGAATATAACCAGCATCAACAATGCCGTGTTGTTGGACTAGTTTTGTTTTGTTTTTTCCTGAAGTCCCCGCCACTTCCGAAGTTTCTCTCAACTGCATACACTTTTCGTAGTGCGCAGGATGTTTGTGCTTTAAATGGCTAAACAAATTCGATGTGTTTCCTCCCTTACCCGAAACAACGTGCTTGCATGACTTGCAGAATATGGTCGTCTGATTCACATTCTTTTTTATAACCGAAGTAATTCCAAACAACAGAAGTTGCTCCTTTTTTAGGAATTAAATCGGGAGGTAGTTCCGCGACACTCTTGTGGTCTTCCATGCTTGCTCGCGCCCGCAACGCTTCACATGGCTCAGTGCTGCGCAGGTTAGACGCAGTCAAATGATGTCATCATAGGATGCCGCAATATAATTTTTTTCACCGGTGTCAAAAAATTCACCGGTATTATCGTAAACGAGACGATATGGCCCACTCCTAATTGCAGCACCTCTTACTGATTACTGAAGTCTTTTTGATAAAAGATGAAACGTTTCAACAAAAAAGAACCCGTCGAGAAGACCTGACTCTACCTTGTTAGATTTATCTACCGGTACCTAGATTATTGAGCGTGTGTTATTAGGTCATCCCATAAAGATGCATCTAGGTGAAAATCTGACAGAATGATGAACTGTGAGAAGACACTCACCGTTTACTTTTTAAAATTTTGGACATTTTTTTAGGCCAGCGGTTGGTTCAAGCTCTTATTTTGAAACTTAACCTGTTCCGGAAAAAGTTAAGCTACCGTGATGATGCATTAAGGGCGAGATACACTCGAGCGTCCTCACGATACGCCAATACGCAGCGTACGTACGCCCCGTACGCAGCGTAGCCCCACGTAGCCCCTCAGGGCAAGTACGCGCAAAAGTATTTTTTTACTACGCATACGCGATCCGCGTGCGCGATACGCGGTGTCTGACCATAAACTTCCCGGCGCCGGACTGTTTTGTATGTTACACAAATGAAATAAATTCCCCTTCTTTATCGCTGATCGGGCCTTTTCTTTTGTTTTTTTGCCTAAAGTCAAGTAACCGCTTCTTCCTCCGTTCACTCGATGATTGAAATGAATGAATTCAGGTCCTACCTGGGTGCGCGATGTTTTAATATCCCCTGGTGGGCTGTGTGCTGCAGGAAAAGCGCTCCCTGTTATTATTTTTATTTCTGAGAGAACTTTTTATAACATATATAGTAGAAACAGCGCATCAGAACACCGCAGAAGTCCAGCGAGCTGCTCATGTTAAAGGTTTCACTTTCAACTAGGTTTCACATTCAGCTGACTGAGCGCTGTCAATCAATTCAGTAGGCGTGTCAGCAAGTGACCAATCAGCGTGCTCAGTTGTCCCCTTCGTGTGCAGCAGCTCATATTACAACAAGGAGAACGTCTGAGCTGAAGTCAGCTGAAGTAAAGCAGCCGCTCCGTATACGCGCGTATACGCGCGTATACGCGCGTATACGGAGTCTGCTTCACTGTATCTCGGCCTTTAAACCCAGATTCAATGCATACCATTTTTCCGACATGAAAAAGTCCTTATGGTACATTCACACCTAACAGCGTTTAAACTTCAAAAAAGCTCGTCACGCACGCAATTGGATGCACTGGACCCACAGTGGTGTCCAGACCAGGACGCGAAACTGCGGCGGGGTGTGTGGGAGGAGCTTACCGGTATACCGAGTCCTCACTGCACTCCGCCAGGCGAGGAGCTTTTTATTTCTGTCTCTGTAGAGCAGACTTGACTGGTCGTGAAGGACTTGTCGCGAACACACAGCTACAATGAGTTTCTCTTCCATAGTCCATGACTCCGCGGGTTTTTTCTGTGTCCCACAAACAATACGTCACATACCGTATTTTCCGGTGTATAGGTCGCACCTTTTTATGTTTTTTTTCAAGGCCTGCGACCTATACTCAGGTGCGACCTATATATGGCTTGTTATCACTTTCGGTGAAACAAATTTTTAAATCCAGCTCATTTCACAATTACGTTCATTTATTAAGGAAAAGTTCAGCTCAGACATATATTTGCTATAATTTTTATCAAACAAATAATTGTTTTTAAGTGTTAATCTTCTTAAAAGCCTTGCTGTGCGCTCTTGTGGCAGACATTTGCAGCAGAGCTAAACGTAGGTGCGACCTATAACCTATCTAGGAATTTTTCCAATCTACTGTTGGTGATAATTGGACAATGCGACCTATACACAGGTGCAACCTATACACAGGTGCGACCTATACACAGGTGCGACCTATCTAGGGATTTTTCCAATCTATTGGTAATAATTGGACAATGCGACCTATACACAGGTGCGACCTATACACCAGAAAATACAGTAGTTGCGCAATCGTTTCCGCGTCACATAGGGACTCTCCCCCTCTCCCCCTGACCCCCTCTCTTCTCCCCCTGACTCTCCCTGATCAACCAATCAGGGAGAGTTGAACGGCGTTTGAATGTTTGAACCGCGAAATCTTCAGCTAAATCAACGCGTGCTTTGGAGGCTGACGCGGGTTCACGTGCACGGAAAAACGCTTTCCAGCACGCTCAACACGCACGTGACGTGACGCCCAACGCCAAGACGCAGCTGGAGGCGCGTCCCCCATTGACTTTGCATGTAAACTGGACGCTCCTGCCGTTGAAAAGCTGTTAGGTGTGGACGTACCATTAGTTTATCCAACTGAAGTTACCTCTCTTTCTTATCCTTTGACAGCATGGCAGACTACTTAATAAGTGGTGGGACAGGCTACATTCCTGATGATGGACTCTCAGCTCAGCAGCTCTTTTCAATTGGAGATGGCCTAACATACAAGTAAGTTTCCTCTGCATCACAATCTGATTTTATTTTCCAAACATCTCTGCAAAGCAAAAGAAACTGTCAAAGGTTTCCTGAATTTTAAATCTACACCTGTGCCTAACGGTGGGTGAAGAGTATGCAACCAGTGCTTTGTAATGGCCAACGCGTTTTGAACCAGCAGATCTGACCAACAGTGTGTTGTCTCGGATGGTCATACGGCTGAAGAGCTTTGCTCTAAAGGAGATGGGTTGACTTACAAGTGAGTAAACCAGTCGTCTTCGAACTATTAAAACTCCTCTGTCTCTTCGAACAGTGAATTGAAAAGAGGAAACCAAGTAAAGAACATTTCCGTCGATGCCAAGCGTGTTGTGGACTCGAGTGTTTACAGATTAATTGTAGCTAATGAGGAAATCTGTTGTGTAAACGTAGAATGCACGACTAACACCTCATCACTTCTTGCACGTTATTTTAATTTAATTTTATTTTATTTTCTCCATCAACAGTTCTAATTAAGCACAGATTTTTCTCACGGCTTTTCCAACTTTTCCAACCCCGTTCCTTGTAGGTCAGCTATTGATGAATAATGACAGAAAATATTTATCTGTATTTTGCAATTTGAGACTTGTGATTCGACACAGAGGTGGATGTGTGTCGTGTTTTCTTTGCCTCCATTCTTAGAAAATTACGTACCTAAATATTTCAGTGCTTTTGACTGCGTTAGCTAGAAGGTGTAGCGATCACTTTAGTCTATCACAGCTCTTTGAAGATCAGTGCTTTAGATGCTCCACCAGCATCTCCTGAGAACCATTAGTTATCAGTAAAATTTATTTTAATCTTCACTTTAATTATCTCTCCCCCCCCTGCAGGAGTATTTAAAAAGAGATCACTGTATTGGCATGTTTTTGCATGGGTTGTAATTAAGTATGACATCTGTGGAACAGGTTGTGCTAACGGATAACGTAATGTACTGGCATGAGATGTAAGAATTATTTGTACCTGTGTTTGTTACCGGTAAATCTTTTAGACACTACTGCTTTTTTGTCTTTCTGAAATGATGTTCTTTCTGAAATAATGTTAATTGTGTATTTGCTGTTTTTCTCTCAGTAGTGACAGCCGCCAGTCATGCTCTGACACAGGAAAACGGAAGCCTGTTTGTCAGAATAGAAACTTCCTGCTCGGTTGAGACCTTTCAAACCACCTGTAGAAATAATACTTTGAATTTATAAAAAGAGTTCAACTTTGGGACAGCCTTTTTGGATTTGTTTAAAACTCAATGCTGCACAAGTTGTCAGAATTTGAACAGTTTTGTGTTTAAATGGGAGAAAAAAAAACTTCTCAAGTCTTTACAGTAATTCTTTTAAAATATAAATAACTTCAGCATTTCAAACCTAATTGCTGTATTTCTGTATTAACTTGATTTTCATAGCAGCCACATGAAGCTGCACAGGGTTTGTGTGCTGAGAGAGAAATTAAACAATTCAGTGGAAAATAAATTCCAATTAAATCTCAAGAAAAAACACTAATCATACTTATGATATAAATGACTGGCAAAAATGGGTGTATTGATATATTGCACTACAAGATCTTTCAAGATTAAAAAGGCACAAGATTTGTCATTGATTTGACAACTGTCTTGCACACCCAAATAGCCCATTTTCATGATTTTGGCTGGTAAAATTAACAGTGAAGATGTCCACACCCATTTTTAGATTGTTTGTTTGGCAGCAGTCTAAACAGACCGGTCAGGCTTTGGCACACCGTGTCCTAAGTGCAGCTTTCCCTGCCCTCCTGCAGCCTCTACAGCTACGTGCTGAGTAGAAGAGTTTTTTATGGCACGTTTATCTAAACAAGAACTATCTGGTAAAATTAACAGTGAAGATGTCCACATCCCTTTATATTGTTTCTACTTTTTTCTTTTGTTTTTCTTTTGTTTTTTGAATGTCCAGAGGACCAGACTTAGCTTTTTTAGAAATTTCTACCTGGATTATTGAGCATGCATCAGGGTACCGGACATTGTAGTTTACTTACTATGATGCTGAGAAACTTAAGTTTGAACCTCTTGTTGAGTTGAAAGAGAAAATGTTTAAACTTTGAGGTGGAGGCGAACCTAAATCTGGCTGTACCGTTTTCTGAGAGGGCACCAGCCCTCATAAGAAATTACACTAGAGAGAAGTGTTGAGCAATTTTTTTCCCCCCAAAACCTTATTTCAAATACTAAAATGTCTGTGTGGGATGAGTGCCTTATTGCCCCACATTTGTCAGAAAGGGTAGTAAAACACAAACCAAACAAATGATGAATTATGAATTCTTCAATAATCAACTATGATTCTTGTGATTGGCCTGGACAGTAAATACAAATGTATTTATTGGCCCAACAACTGTATGAAGCTCAAATGAACAAGTTGTACACACATTTCCAAAATATTGGGAATCATTCTGCCGACTGCTTTGAATTTTATTTAATTTTTTATATTATTTTTAGAAGAAACCGGGTGAAGACCTGTTGTGGCCTTTGGTTACCTTTAACACTCCCAGCTAGCATTGTGTGTTTGCCTGCATTTACCATTCAAATTAAAACCATAATAAGGCCACAAGGAAGCTGCAGAGTGATGAAGCTAAATGCGAACAGATGTGAATCCCTGCTTTCTTTTGGTGGGTGTGACCCCTCACTTTGCAATGTCCCATCCACGGCTTCTATTCCTGTTTTTTCTTGTCCCCACCCATGCCTGAAAATAGAATAAACAAAGACAAAACATCGCCTCACATTTTAGTTTACTTTCCGTGCCCACCAATAATGCACACTTTCCTCTGATTTAGGTTGGCTGCATAGTTAAATCCACCTTCCCCCTCAGAAAAAGAAAGCTTCTCTTAGTTCTGTGTCTGCCCTCACAACCATGTGCTGAAACCACTAAATACATACAGACACTGCAGGGGAGGACAAATAAGTACATTCCTCTGTCTGCCTCGTTCTTCTTATTTTTACTTCATTTTACCTCGCGTTGTGTTTATACAGGTTGAAAAAAGTCATAGTTAATTTTACAAGGTACAGACAGGACCAAATCTGTGCTCAGTCTTTTCTAGAATACGCAATGAGATATAATAATTTGCTAATTGAGGTTAAAAGCTAGTGCAAGAAGAAACTAACTTTGGCCTAAAAATGTCTAATCTTAACCCTTTCATTCACACTGTCACATTCATATCAATGTTTGCCTACTAGTTAAACTGATGTTTTTTTGGTGTGTTTTAAATGTTTTAATTCATAATTCTGCAGCTGTTGGCACTTCAGGTTGACTTGCATATAACCTTTAGGTCCAGAACTGTTCTAATGGAAAGTTGTTGTTGTTGTTTTTTACTTCAGTGATAGTGACTCAGTTTTGATCATGTGCTTTGCATTTTTATCTTTCAGTGACTTCCTGATTTTACCTGGCTTCATTGACTTTGCATCCGACGAAGTGGTGAGTGTGCAAACACACGTGTTACATTCATATTTAAGAGAGTTTCTTTATTTGTCATTTGCACCACATGTGGTACATGTGGTGGAACGAAATTGTGCACACAGGGTCTAAAATGTAAAAGAAAAACGGTAATAAGATCTAATGGTACAGTCACACCGAGCAGCGTTTTGAACCTCCAAAATGCTCCTCACGCACGCAAGTGGACGCGCTACCCAGTGTTGTCCAAACTGTAGTGTTGCGGCGGCTTCGTTGCTGTGGCGACGGGGTGTGGGAGGAGCTTACCGGTATAGTGCACTCCGCCAGGCGAGGAGCCTTTTATTTCCGTCTCTGTCGAGCAGACTTGACTGGTCATGAAGGAATTGTCGCGAACACACAGCTACAATGAGTTTCTCTTCCATAGTTCACGAGCTCGCGGGTCTTTTCTTTTTTTTTCCGACAAACAATACGTCACATAGTGCGCGCGCACCCTCGTTTCCGCGTCACATAGGGACTCTCCCACTGCCCCCTCTCTTCTGCCCCCCGACTCTCCCTGATTGGTTGACACACCAACCAATCAGGTGGAGTTGAGCGGCGTTTGAAAGTTTGAACCGCGAAAACTTCAGCTCAGCTGAAGCGGAACTTGGAAGCCGACGCCGGTTCACGTGCACGAAAAAACGCTACTCAGCACGCTCAACACGCACGCGACCTGACGCCAGACGCCAGGAGGTGCCTGGAAGTGCGTCCACCATTGACTTTACATGGAGGCTGGAAGCTTTGGAGGTAAAAACGCTGCTCGGTGTGAGCACACCATTAGAAATAAGAAAAACGTTAACTAAAAATACACTAAGAACTTAAGAGATTATGAGGGAAAATGTTCAAGGTTGGTGTAGAAACATCGAAGTTCATGCTCAATAATCCAGGTTAAAAAACAAAACAAAATTAAGTCGGGTCAGTTGGACGGTTTCTTTCTTTTTTTTTTCTTTTTTTTTCTGGTGAGACGTTTCATCCTTCATCCAAAGGACTTCATCAGTCAAATACATTCCCATAGTGGGCCAACCAGTTTACTGGTGATAAGATGGTTTCTGGGGCCCACCCTCTTCCCCGTCGACTCCTCTGAGACAGCCATAGTCAAAGTGGTTCAAAACCTCAAAGTTCATACTCAATAATCGTGTGTGCTTGTGGGACTGAAGCCCGAGATACACTCGAGCGTCCTCACGATACGCCTATACGCAGCGTACGTACGCTGTGGCAAAAGCGTAGCCCCGCGTAGCCCCTCAGGGCACGTACGCGCAAAAGTATTTTTTTACTACGCATACGCGATGCGCGGTGTCTGAACATAAACTTCCCCGGCGCCGGACTGTTTTGTATGTTACACAAATTAAATAAATTCCCCTTCTTTATCGCTGATCGGGCCTTTTCTTTTGTTTTTTTGCCTAAAGTCAAGTAACCGCTTCTTCCTCCGTTCACTCGATGATTGAAATGAATGAATTCAGGTCCTACCTGGGTGCGGCGATGTTTTAAATATCCCTGGTGGGCTGTGTGCTGCAGGAAAAGCACTCCCTGTTATTATTTTTATTTCTGAGAGAACTTTTTACAACATATATAGTAGAAACACCGCATGAACACCGCCGCGGTCTTCAAGGCGCTACATGAGCTGGCTGTCAATCATTTCAGTAGGCGTGTCAGCAAGTAACCAATC
Source organism: Garcialebias charrua (assembly GCA_038048925.1). Taxonomy (NCBI): domain Eukaryota; kingdom Metazoa; phylum Chordata; class Actinopteri; order Cyprinodontiformes; family Rivulidae; genus Garcialebias; species Garcialebias charrua. The sequence goes on from JBBPBX010008644.1 coordinate 16,104, forward strand.
AGCGAGCTCAGTTGAGTCCCCTCCGTGTGCAGCAGCTCATATTACAACAAGGAGAACGCGAGCGTTTGAAATCTGATAGTTTCTGACATATGCTGAAGCATATCAGCAAAACACATGCGCACAAAATGCGCGCGTAGAGTGGCGTACCTGAGGACGCATGAGTGTATCTCGGGCTTGAGTTTGTTGTGGCTCCTTGGGCTGATGAAGTCCTTTTGATGAAGGACGAAACGTCAAAAAAAAAAGAAACCATCCAGATGACCTGACTCAACATTTTTGGATTGGTGTAGGAAAGTTTAATCTTATTTTCCCTCTCCGAAATGGCATGTGGTTTGTAACGCAGTCAGCAAGCATCTAAGGTTTAGGGGCCGTTTACACAACGCATATTTTGAGTGAAACCGCACGTTTCTCTCTGCGGTTGTGCTGATCATTTACACAACACCAGTGGCCCCCCCTCTTTGAATCCGGAGGTTTCTGAATCCACCTTCCAGAGATTGAGGTTTTTCGCTGACCCCTCGTTGATAACATAAATATCTCCCGCTGAGCCTTTGTTTAAACCACATGCGCGCAAGCAAATTTAATACAAATGTATTAAATTCCCCTTCTTCATCCCTGATCTGGACTTTTCTTTTGTTTTTTTGCCAAAAGTCAAGTGATCGCTTCCTCCTCCGCTGACTCATGACAGAAACATTGAGGAAATTAATGAATTTGTCACGAGCAAACTCATTTCCAACGTGGCTGCGCTCGGCTCTGCAGATTTCATGGTGTTCTGGTGTGTTGGACCAGCGCTCCCGGTTTTTATTTTATTTTTTAGAACGTTTTATTAACCTATAATCACAGAACTTCGCAGCGGCTGACAGGACATGCAGTGGAGGCGGAGCATTCGGAAGCCGAGCTGAATTTCACCGAGAGCAAGAGCGAGCTGAGCCATATATGGCTCTGAGGGGGAGGGACCAGAAATGTGTCTCTGTTCAAAATTTTCCTAAGTTCCAGCCTGTTCCAGAAATTACATATTGCACCTTTAACAATAATAAACAATATTTATGTTAGAGTGGGAGATATATAAAGTTATCTGAGCTAAATGAAGCTACCTGGACTCAAGTTATGTGATTTAAACGATGCGCAACATGTTGCGTGTTGTTAAAGTTGAAAATAGACACCAGGTTTATTTTGTATTTATTTATTCAACACCACAAACTGTATGTCACAAACACTGAGAATTAAATTGAACACTATTAAAAACACGTTAACTGAACTGTAACTACGTTAATGAACTGGACTCTTCTCTGTTTTCATCCTGGATACTGGTCCCATCAAAACCGGTCCGCCTGGTGGAAGGACAGCTTCTCGACCTCACAGGAAAAAAATAAAAACTCAGTTGGTTGTTGTGTGATCGAAGTAAACACAAGCTTACATTATTAAGAACGTTGATTTACCTGCTGTAAATCAGCTACTGATTATCACGGACTCAAGTCCGACATTGTCGACTCGGTTCTGGTCCACTCAGCGACTGGCGTGGAGCTTGTTGGATGAAGCGGGTCCCACTTGGCGTCAAATCTGTCGACTCTTATCCATAATCCAGCTTTAACTTGTTAAGTTGTTGTTAGCTGAACTTTTAGCCCAGAGGAAAGCAGCAGACTGAGGCAGCACGCATGTGCATTAGGTGAAGGTACAAAATTCACAGCGCCATCTAATGACCCGGCATGGTAACTACAGCAGATTCATGAGGGCATGGGGGGATTCCTGCGGATGCATGTAAACACAGAATTCGTCCGTGTCAACGCAGATCTTTTCCTCGATAATTAACATACGAAAAAAATCTATGTTTCCCCACATCTTGTCCGTGTAAACAGAGCCTTAATCAGGTCCTCTGGAGGGATTCTTCTTCGTTGAAACGTTTCATCTTTTAGCCAAAAAAAACTTCTGTCTGAGGAGCTGCAACAAACAATCAAAAGCTGCACCTTCTCATAGTGAATCAAGTTTGCTGGTTGTTCTTTTGCAAAGGGAGGGCCACAAACCTTACAATTGATAGTTAGTGCCCTTAAGGCCACTTGCTATTCAGAGGACTGAGTGATACTTGCAATAACAGCATTGTAAGAGGGTGACAGTTGTCAGTTAACGACTGTCACCCTCTTACGCTTGATAAATTGACTAAAGCCCTGTTTACACGGACACGATGGGGGGAAACGTAGGTTTTTTCGTATGTTAATTAGAGGAAAAGATCTGCGTTGACATGGTCGAATTCTGTGTTTACATGCATCCGCAAGAATCCCCCCCACCCTCCTGAATCTGCTGTAGTTACCATGCCGGGTCATTAGTTGGCGCTGTGAATTTTGTACCTTGTCCTAATGCGCATGCGTGCTGCCTCGGCACGTTCATTTCCTCTGGGCTAAAAGTTCAGCGAACAACAACTTACAAGAAGTTAAAGCTGAATTTGGATAAGAGTCTACAGATTTGACACCAAGTGGGGCCGCTTCATCTAACAAGCTCCACACCAGTCGCTGAGTGGACCAGAACCGAGTCGATGAGGATGATGTTGGACTTTAGTCCGTGATAAACAGCTGATTTACATTAGGTAAATCAACGTTCTTAATAATGTTTGCTTGTGTTTACTTCGATCACACAACAACCGAGTTTTTATTTTTTTCCTGTGAGGTCGAGAAGCTGTCCTTCCACCAGGCGGACCGGTTCTGATGGGACCAGTATCCAGGATGAAAACAGAGAAGAGTCCAGTTCATTAACGTAGATACAGTTCAGTTAACGTGTGTTTAATAGTGTTCAATTTAATTCTCAGTGTTTGTGTGACATACAGTTTGTGGTGTTGAATAAATAAATACAAAATGAACCTGGTGTCTTCATTTTCAACTTTAATAACACACAACATGTTACGCATTGTTTGAATCATGTAACTTGAGTCCAGGTAGCTTCATTTAGCTCAGATAACTTTATATATCTCCCACGCTAACATAAATATTGTTTATTATTGTTAAACTGTTCTTATTTAGCACATTTAGTATGTTATAGTGCAGCATGACACGTGAAATATTCGCCTGTCTCGTTCAATAAACGTTACAGCACCTAGATTCAGGTGTAGATTAATTAAATATGAGACTCAATATATTCCATCAGTCGTAGTTCAGAAAGCGGTGTGTGTCCGCCGTCATTGTTCTAGATAGAAATGCCGTCTGTCCGGGAGATGTTTATGTTGTCAACGGTGGGTCAGCGAAAAACCTCCACTCTGAAAGGTGGATTCAGAAACCTCCGGATTCAAAGAGGGGGACCAGTGGTGTCGTGTAAACGGACCCTAAATGTTCAGAATTTTGACGTGTAAATGACTTTGAATTGTGTAGCACTTCAAGGTGTTGCATTCACTGACATGTAGGAACTCGGAGATCGTCCATGTGTTTGCCGTGGGCCACTCTTCAAGTTTGCTCACTTTTCTCGTGTTTCTCCAACTCTTTGAACTGAACTCATCAGGTTTGGCAGGTTGGCTGCAGGTTTACCGCAAACCCCTGAGAAACGCCAAGCAGCTCTCAATAGTTTACATCTTTCAGATAAAGCGTGAAGCTTTGACCGCCGTAACTTGCTGCTTTCCCACGTGTGAGGAATGTGATCATTTTTTCCCACCCAGTGGATGAAAACAATCTGCTGGCTTTTGTGGGAATGGCTGATAAGTTGAAGTTGCTGTTTAGGAAAAACAGAAATAAGCCATAGTACATTTTTAGACTGTCAGGCTCAGTCTTTTAAATAAAAATCTGTTTAGTTTGCAGATATCTTTCATCACTGAATTTATTCAAATCTTTTTAAAGGGACACACTAGTTCCTGTAGTTTAAGCTCATCTTCTTTTGCTTTCAGATTTAAAAACTGAGAAACACAACTATGGCATGTTAAATAAAACTTTAGTGGAGTGTCCCTCCCAGTGGACAAAGGATGTACTGTAATGTCAAACTTGAGTTTTTCTGTCTTTCAGGACCTGACTTCAGCTCTTACCAAGAAGATAACTTTGAAAACTCCTCTCATCTCCTCCCCCATGGACACGGTCACAGAGTCAGCCATGGCCATTGCAATGGCTGTAAGAAAACGCTGAATTTTAATGCAAAGCAACATTTTTTACCCCCCACTAAAATGCTAGGATTATAACTTTAAAATGATCTTTCCATACCAATTTTAGCTAATGGGAGGCATTGGTGTTATTCACCACAACTGCACACCAGAATTTCAAGCAAACGAGGTCCGCAAAGTCAAGGTAAACTAATAATTACAATGTTTTTCAGTATTTTCGGGCGGCTTACTGATGAAGGTTGTAATTTTAGAATTGTTTGCTGCCCCCTAGTGGTGCTTGTATAAATGTATTTTTCTTGTCTAACTCAGAAATACCTCTTTTTGTTTTTATTTATGTTTATATAGGTTATGGTAATTGTCTGTTGTGTTTGTGTGTGTTTGCTACTTCTTGTGGTTGGTTTTTGTTGTTTGTATAATATGTGTGTGTATTGCTGTTCTGTGTGTGGATTTTAATGTAGTGCTGCTTTTGCCTGCTTTACTCGCACAACAAAACATTATAAATATGATGCTAATCCTATGCATCATCTTCTGTTGGTTTTTAGCGATTTGAGCAAGGTTTCATCACAGACCCAGTCGTTATGAGCCCACACCACACAGTCGGGGATGTTATTGAGGCCAAAGTCAGGCACGGTTTCTCTGGGATTCCCATCACAGAAACCGGAAAGATGGGCAGCAAGCTGGTGGGAATTGTCACCTCCAGAGATATTGATTTCCTGTCGGAGAAAGACCACAAAAAACCTCTATCGGAGGTGCGTGATTGTACTTCCATTTCTATCAGTTTAAACTAACTTGGTTACTTTAATGCATTTATGGCATTTTTATTTTTCAGGCTATGACCAAAAGGGAAGACTTGGTGGTTGCTCCAGCTGGCGTTACACTGAAAGAAGCCAATGATATTCTGCAGCGCAGTAAAAAAGGTGAATACAAGTTATTTTATGAAACAAGTTTTCTATTTGTTTTCATCTCACATTGTCTCTCTCTAACCAGGCAAGCTTCCCATCGTGAACGATAACGACGAGCTGGTGTCCATTATTGCCAGGACTGATCTCAAGAAGAACAGAGATTACCCTCTAGCTTCTAAAGACTCACGCAAACAGCTTCTGTGCGGCTCTGCCATCGGCACCAGAGAGGACGACAAATACAGACTGGACCTGCTGGTGCAGGCTGGAGTAGACGTCGTCGTGCTGGTAGGTGTTGCGACTGAACGTTGGTGAAAACACGACACGTGTATTTGCTGGGGGTGCTGCCGTTGAAGTTTAAAACTAGTTTAACAAAAAGATAATGCAGATATAATTGAATGCATCTGCAAGATAGTTGGCAGCTTATTCTTCGACAAGCTGTGAAAATATGTCTGAAAACAGTAAAATCACTTGGGAGATGTTTCTTTAAATGTACTTGTTTTTAACGTTTTAAGTCATTTAGCTATTTTTATTTTTTTTACATTTAGGACTCCTCACAAGGGAATTCAGTGTATCAGATCAACATGATCAGTTATATTAAACAGAAACATCCAGACTTACAAGTTGTGGGAGGAAATGGTGAGTGCTTTTAAACAGGAGACAATTTATTATAGATGAAAATATAGCATTAATTATGGAACAGCTTTTTTTTAATTTATTCATAAACTTTTTTTTGTTTTTCCAGTTGTTACAGCAGCCCAGGCCAAGAATTTGATCGATGCAGGAGTGGATGCTCTGAGAGTTGGTATGGGCTGCGGCTCCATCTGCATCACGCAGGAAGGTACGAGGCAACAGAACATGCTTGGATGCAGAAATGAAATGTGGAGTGTGTAAACATAAAGTACAGCAATAAATCAAATAATGCCATGACTGAAAAATGCTGGCTGGAAGAAAAAAAACTGGGAAAACCGGAGTAAATGAGTTTTTATATTCGCTTTGCTTGCTGCCTCTGTCCTAAACTGAGTGAGCAGAAAAGATTATCAATACATCCCGGTAACGGATACCCTGAGACCACTCCTAGTTGTCATGGTGATTTGCCAAGGCCTCGGTCCTCTGTTGCTATGGAGACGAGTTTTTAATGCTCAGCCTGGGTCACATTTACCAAAAAGATGAGATGACTAAAGTTGCAGCAGAGCCCAAAGTATCCCCCTAGGATATTTCTTTTGCCCTAGTCCTGCCCTGCATCCCCTGGATGTTTCACTTCCATGGCAGTGGCATCAGATCCATTTTCTGTCTCCTAGTGATGGCATGTGGGCGACCCCAAGGGACGTCTGTGTACAAGGTGGCAGAGTACGCTCGGCGTTTCGGCGTGCCGGTCATTGCTGACGGTGGCATTCAGACCGTAGGACACGTGGTGAAAGCTCTGTCCCTGGGAGCATCGACTGGTGAGACTGTGCCACAGTTTCATACATTATAAACTTTATAACGAAAAGGCAGAGCCGAAGCATGGGTTGTGTAACAAACTGAATCTTCCTCGTCTCCCGCTACAGTTATGATGGGCTCGTTGCTAGCGGCAACCACCGAGGCTCCAGGGGAGTACTACTTCTCAGACGGTGTGCGGCTGAAAAAGTATCGCGGTATGGGCTCTCTGGATGCCATGGAGAAAAGCACCAGCAGCCAGAAACGCTATTTCAGGTTTGTGGGAGCTGACGAGTTGCGCAATGGGATGGAACTACTGAAGATTAAGTGACGTTTTTGACCACAGTGAGGGCGACAAGGTGAAAGTAGCCCAGGGGGTGTCGGGCTCAGTCCAAGACAAGGGCTCCATCCACAAGTTTGCACCTTACCTCATAGCAGGCATCCAGCATGGCTGCCAGGACATCAGCGCAAGGAGTCTCTCTGTCCTCCGGTGAGTTATGTAGAAATGTGTTGTACTCTAGATATATTCATGAGTATCAGGTATAACTGGTCTCCCATCTTCTTCTAGTTCCATGATGTACTCTGGAGAGCTGAAGTTTGAGAAGAGAACCATGTCAGCACAGTTGGAGGGAGGCGTTCATGGACTCCACTCGTAAGTACCCCCCCCCCAAAAAAAAATCAATGAGCAAAACCTTGATTACTTTTCTCTGTAAAGTACCCTCTGATGACATGTGTAAACCAAATTGATTTTCAATCCCTGGTTGAGAAAAAAAAGATTAAACAACAATAATAATCTGAAAATGTAACACTAAGTTGTGTACTGGTAGAGCATTTTAGCTTTTTGTGCTGGAGCTAAATGAGAAGACATTCAGTTCATACAAACAAACAAACAAACAAACAGAGAAACAAAATGGTCTCAAAGCATTTGAAGCTTCCTGAGGTTCAGTGGTTATTTAACCAGTAGAGAAAAGATACAAGTCTGAGAAGCTGGATTTTATTAAAACTGGAAAGTGACACTTGCAGTTAGTATCGTCCTAAATATATACCATCATTTTCAGACTTTAGAACCCACCTGTCTAAGCCGCACTTATTAAATATTAGATAAATCATAATTTTGTACATAAATAAGACGCTCAGGTTATTTAGTTGTGGGCATCCACCGTACGTCAGGTTCTGTGCCCCCAGACCACACCGACTGTGTGCAGCTTTCTTGTTGTAGTACAAGAATCAGCCACCAGATGGAGTTTCACAGAATATGTCTTGCTTTCAACACACTGCAAGACCGTCACAAGTCTTCATTAACTTCACTGTCTGACTCATGGTTACAACCATTATACCTTCAAAATGAACACAATAACTATCTAAGCATAATCATTGGACAGAACAGTGCCAGACACCTACGTAACTGAAATTATTTTAAAATTATTTACCAGTAAACCCAGTCTTATCAAGGTCATGTGACCGGAAGTCAAATAGTGCAGGTAGAATGCGGTAAATATTCATTAAATTAGTACTATTGATTTTTATTGGGAAGACTCCCTTCTGCTTCTCTGCTTCGTGTTCGGATGTGACTTTAAAATGAGATCCCGATATTTAAATGCATATTTACTGACGCACAAAGATGTCACACAGAAATAATGTAAAAACTTTTATTAAAACATGTACCAGACTTGACTGCTTTGCGTCTCCAATCCTCACCATCAACATGTTGATGCAAAGTTTACGGGCTACAAGCCGGTTCCTCCTCAACAGCTGATCGATCGCTTTGAACATGAAAGTTGCATCATAAGAAATTCTCTGTGCGTTTTTCATTATCGCTGAACAGACGAACAGGTCTATGCATGAAGCGCAAAATCTGGTAACAACACGGGAACGATCTGAAGAAATTAACTCACGTCTGTTGGGGGCTAGTCCTCGAGTGTACCTCGTTGGTCATTCAGGCTAGACTACTGGTCACATGATGACAGTGGGTGGAGT